>CM065800.1:1671036-1804235 GCA_033296515.1 Macrochelys suwanniensis | reverse complement strand
TGGAGGGGTGATGGGAGGGGGGGGGCCAGGGGGTGATGGGGGGAGGGGTGATGGGAAGGGGGGGCCAGGGGTGATGGGGGGAGGGGTGATGGGAAGGGGGGCCAGGGGGTGATGGGGGGGAGGGGTGATGGGAAGGGGGGGCCAGGGGTGATGGGGGGAGGGGTGATGGGAAGGGGGGGCCAGGGGGTGATGGGGGGAGGGGTGATGGGAGGGGGGGTTGGGAGGGAGAGGGGAGGGGGCGAGAGGGGGGAGTGAGGGACATGGGGGGAGGGGTGATGGGAGGGGGGGGGCCAGGGGGTGATGGGGGGAGGGGTGATGGGAAGGGGGGGCCAGGGGTGATGGGGGGGGAGGGGTGATGGGAAGGGGGGGCCAGGGGGTGATGGGGGGAGGGGTGATGGGAAGGGGGGGCCAGGGGGTGATGGGGGGAGGGGTGATGGGAGGGGGGGTTGGGAGGGAGAGGGGAGGGGGCGAGAGGGGGGAGTGAGGGACATGGGGGGAGGGGTGATGGGAGGGGGGGGCCAGGGGGTGATGGGGGGAGGGAGAGGGGAGGGGGGTTGGGAGTGAGGGGGGAGGGGAGGGAAGTTGTGGGGCGCCAGGGGGAATGGGGGTGGGAGGAAGAGGGGAGGGGAGGGGGTGGGAGTGAGGGACATGGGGGTGTGTGGGAAGGGGGGGTGCCAGGGAGAATGGGGGTGGGAGGGACCTGGGAGGAAGAGGAGGGAGTGGGAGTGAGTGGGGCGTGCCAGGGCGGGAGAGGAGGGAAGTTGTGGGTGCTGGGGTGGGAGGCACTTGGGGAGAACAGGGGAGCGAGGGGGTGGGAGTGAGGGACATGGGGGGAGGGGGCGATGGGAAGGGGGAGGCTCCAGGGAGAATGGGGGTGGGAGGGGCCTGGGAGGAAGAGGGGAGCGAGGAAGTGGGAGTGATGGGGGAGGGGCTGTGCCGGGGGGGGAGAGGAGGGAAGTTGTGGGGTGCCAGGGGGAATGGGGGTGGGAGGGACTTGGGGAGAAGAGGGGAGCGAGGGGGCGGGAGTGAGGGAAATGGGGGGGCGATGGGAAGGGGGGGCTCCAGGGGGGATGCGGGTGGGAGGGATTTGGGAAGAAGAGGGGGGTGGGTCTGAGGACATGGGGGGTCTGGGAGAAGGGGCTCAGATGGGGAGCTGGGAGTGGGGGCACGGAGGGCTTGGGCAGGAGAGGGGTACTGGGAGGAAGACGAGGAGGGGGTGGAGCCCTGGGAAGGGGAGAGAATTGGGGGGGCCCCAGTGGGGGGAGGGGCTGGGGGGGAGACAATGTGAGGATGGGTATGGGGGGCATGGGGAGGCCTTGTGGGGTGAGCTGGGGGGTCCTGTAAGAGAGGGGGTGATAGGTGCTGGTGGGGAATGTGAGGGAGCCCTGGGAGGGTGGGGGTCGGGAAGGGAGGCTACATGAAGGGGGGAAGCCTGGGGGGCTGGAGAAGATCTCTTGGGGTTGGGATGATGGAGAATCTGGGGGCAAAGGGAGGTGGGAGACCTCGGGGATCTTCATAGGTGCTTGGGGTGGGCAGAGAGGAGCTCACGGAGTGAATTGGGGGGGGCTGCTGGGTTAGGGCTGGAGGGGTGTCGGGAGGGGCCCAGAAGTGTGTGGGGGGGTGTAGAACTGGGGAGGGTCTAGAGAGAGGGGTGGACATGTGTAGAATTTGGGGAGGAGGAAATGGGGGGCTGGCGAGGGAAGAGTTGATGGGGACCCTTGGGGGTCCAGTCTGAGAGCCAGGATGAGGAGGGGGGAGCTGTGAAGTGGGTGGGCACCTATGGTCTGGACTGGGGGGGGCATTTGGGACCTGCTGAGGGGATTGGAGCTTCATTGGTCCCTCCCCAGCATGTGGGAGTAATGGGGCGTCTCTCCCCTTCGCTCCCCAGGGGCCTGGTGGCCGAGAAGCCGGATGAGAGCCTCTTCTTCCTGGACACGGGGAGTGAGGAGAAAGGTGAGTTTGCGGGGGGTGGTTAGCCTGTGCTGTGGGGGTCCCTGCGCTTTGGGGCAGCAGGGCAGCCCCCCTCCCCAGTCGGAGAACCAATATGGGGGGGCTCCCTCGGAGTCCAGTGGCTGCCTCAGCAGAGGGGCTCAGCTTCTGTTCTGCTGCTTTGGGGGGGTCCCTGCGGGGCGAGGCCGAAGTCGGGTGTGGGGACCAGTCCTGGGCAGAGATGCAGCTTCTTTCCGTGCTGGCCTGGGGTTCAAGTCTGCGTGCCTCAGTTTCCCCATCTGTAACGGGCGGCCCCTGGCGCTGATCTCCACTGAGATTTCCAGGTGCTACTGTAACCCTCCCCTCTAGCACGCGGCAGCTGTGGGCTGAGGCCTTCTGAAGCTACATGTGATTTCACGGGGTGCCTTGGACGGGGGCTAAATTGCAGAGCTGGGGGGGGGTGGTCTGGAATCGGGGGGGCCCCCAAAATCCCAAGCAGCTTCAGGAAGCCTTGCCGCGGGTCGGTCGGCGAGTCGCTCGTCAGGGCAGCGAACCGGGGAGCTGGTTGGGGAGAGCCCTGGGGGGCGGCCGGCCGGACGCTC
Source organism: Macrochelys suwanniensis (assembly GCA_033296515.1). Lineage (NCBI taxonomy): Eukaryota > Metazoa > Chordata > Testudines > Chelydridae > Macrochelys > Macrochelys suwanniensis. Next base: position 1,801,704 of record CM065800.1, on the reverse strand, counting down.
TAGCTCCACCACAAGCTAAGGGCTGAGTGCAGGAATCCCCCAGGATACCGGGAAGCCAGGTGGCCTAGTGGGTAGAGCACTTAACTAGGAGTCTGGACTCCTGGGTTCTTGTCCCAGCCCCGCTGTGGGGTGACCCCTTCTCAGTGCCTCGGTTTCCCCATTGTTAAAATGGAGTAAACGAACGAGCTGTGAGCTTGACAGACGGCGAGTGCCAGGGAAGAGAGGGGGCGTGTGGATGATCTGGGGGCGGCTGCTGGCTTTGGCGACACCGGGGCGGGGGCAGGGGGCCGGCTGCCCATCCGTGTCTCCCCTCCTCGCCCCAGAGCCGAAGCTGAACCGAGGCAAGGAGAAGCCCCTGCGGATAGACCTCATCCTGCAGCCGGATTCCAAGGTGCCCGCTCCCAAAGAGTGAGTGTCCCACCCGGGGCGGGGGCTGGTGGGACGGTATCGGTGGCTCTCCGTCTTCCCCGGGGGTAGACTGTAGCGCGCCGGGGGTGGTTCTCCGCTGGGGGACCTTGGGCAAGTCTCATCGCTCCGTGCCTCAGTTTCCCCACCGGTAAAACTGGGCTAATAGCAATTCAGAACTGGGGGCGCTGGGTTTGGAAGGAGGGGGGTCTAGTGGGTTAGAGCTGGGGGGCAGAGAGCCATGACTCCTGGGTTATATCCCCGGCACTGGGCGGGGCGGGGATGTAGGTCTCACACCAAGGGAGGCCAAGCGCCTCCTGCTGGCCCAGAGGCCTCAGCCACCCTCATCCTGTCTCGCGCCCTTTGGCAGCATCTTGGCCCACCAGGTCCCCAACGGGAAGAAGCTGAAGCGGAAGCAGCAGCTGCGGGAGAAGCTGGCGGAGCGGGGCCTGGTGCCCCGAGAGCAGCGCCTCCTGCAGGCCCGGCGGCAGAGAGCGCGGCCAGCAGCGGCAGAGGCGGCGCATGGCCAGGGTGCGGGGGCCGAGCCGGCTGGGGGCTTCTACGACATCTGGTCTGACACAAGTGAGCAGGGAACCTCTGTGGCAGGGGAGTGGGGTCTAGGGGTTAGAGCAGGGGGCTGGGAGCCAGGACTCCTGGGTTCTATCCCCAGCTCTGGGAGGGGAGTGGGGTCTAGGGGATAGAGCAGGGGGCTGGGAGCCAGGACTCCTGGGTTCTCTCCCCAGCTCTGGGACGGGAGTGGGGTCTAGTGGTTAGAGCGGGGGGGGAGGAGCCAGGACTCCTGGGTTCTATCCCCAGCTCTGGGAGGGGGGTGGGGGTTAGTGGTTAGAACAGGGTGGCTGGGAGCCAGGACTCCTGGGTTCTCTCCCCAGCTCTGGGAGGGGAGTGGGGTCTAGTGGTTAGAGCAGGGGGGGAGGAGCCAGGACTCCTGGGTTCTATCCCCCGCTCTGGGAGCGGGGTGGGGTCTAGGGGTTAGCCCGTGTATCTGGCTCAGGTACTGTACTTAGCCCAGTGGCTGTCAGGCCAGTTTTTCCCCAGGAGGTGGCAGCCGAGCAGCTTCCTCGCCAGCCTCACTCTGAGGTTCAGCCCGGACGCCTGGGTTCTCTCCCAGCTCGGGGAGGGGAAGGGGGGTCTGGTGGTTAGAGGGGGGTGGAGCTGGGAGCCAGGACTCCTGGGTTCTAGCCTGAAGCCAGCCCAGATTCTTGGTTTCCCATCTTCGGGGGCGACTTTGGCTTAGCTCAGCGCAACCACTGAGATCTCCCACCGCTGACTCCGGCCTGCGGCAGAGGGTGCAGCCGTGGGGTGGTTCTGTTCCCCGGGGCCTGATCCACCCGGCTCTGCCCTCCGGTGCTCAGGCTCCCGCTGGGGCCCAGGCCTGGCTGCTGCCGGCGCCTGCTTGCTGGGGGTTTGTCCGAGACCCAGGAAACTCGCTGCACGCATGGAGCCACCCCCCCATACTTCGAGGGCTGCTGCTGATCACCCCGAGTCCTCTGCCCGGCTGGAACGCTCCCCAGAGCTCATCAGAGCTGTGAATACCGGGAGGGTGCGGGGGACCCTCCCCAGATCTCTCCGGCTCTCCTGGATCTCAAAGCATGGTACAGACCCGGCTCCCCCTGCGTTAACCACTAGACCCCACTCCCAGAGCTGGAGTAGAACCCAGGAGTCCTGGCTCCCAGCCCCCCTGCTCTGACCCCTAGGCCCCGCCGTCTCCGTGGGGCTGGCAGTAACGGTGCCGCTCTCCCCGCAGACCCGCTCGACCGGCCGCTGGCCGGGCAGGACGTCTGGTTCCTGGAGCAGACCAAGAAACAGAGAGTGCGGGTGAGTGCTGGGGCCCGGCTGGGGGTGGGCACGGACCCCCTGGGCATGGGGCAGTGCCATGCCCGGGGCTGCCAGGCCCTTCCCCTCCCGGCTCACCCGCGTTCTCTCCTCAGCGCCCAGCCAGGCTGGAGAAGAAGCCGTTGGAGCTGCCGGCTGTGGATGTCATCCCCCCGGGGGGGTCCTACAACCCCACGTTCCAGGCCCACCAGGTAGGGGGCAAGGGGCTGCCCTGGCTGAGCCTCCCCTGCTGCCCCCCTCAGTTCAGCCAGCCCCCTGAGCGTTTGCAGCAGTGCATGCTGGGAATGGAGCGGCTGTGGGGGGAGGTGTGATTTGCGGCCCCACTCTGGACTTGGGGGGCAGCTTTCCTGCCCCATGGTGATTAGGGCTGGGGGGAGGGCTATGTGGGGGGGTCCCAGGGCCCTGCTGAGGGGGGGGTGGGGGAGTCCCAGGACCGCCTGGGCTAGGAGTGCATGAGGTGGGGTCCCAGGGCCCGTCGGGGGGTGGGGTGCATGGGGGGGTCCCAAGGCCTGCTGGGGGTGCATGGGGGGGCTGTTCCCGCTGACCCCCCCCCGTCTGCCCCCAGGCGCTGCTGCTCCAGGCCCACGAGGTGGAGCTCAGGCGGCAGAAGGCCGAGGAGAAGCTGGAGAGGCAGCTGCGTTTCCCCACGGCGGCCGAGGCCCCCACCCAGGTGAGAGCCGGGAGCCCATGGGGGGGCCAGCGTTTCCTGCCGGGGTGGGGAGCGGGCAATGCCGAGCTGGCATGGGAAGCTCCCGGGCCCCCCTGGCTGTGCAGAGGGGACACGGCCAGTCCCCCCAGTTCTGCCCCCAGCCTGGGAGTCGGGAGCAGCCCTGGCCTTGGCTGGCAGCTTCCCCGCCCCCCTCCTCCCCCAGATCCCGCTATATTTAGCCTCTGAGGGAATCGCTTTAAGGGGATGGGCCGGCCGGCAGGACTCCGTCCATAATCCCGCCAGGGCCGGGTACCCCCCAGCCTCTGCCCGGGGAGGGGCCCGTTCCCGTCTCCCTGCGGGCCCAGCCGTGCCAGTCACTAACTACCACCTTCCCCACCTGGCTGGGGAGCTCCGGGGTTCCCCGTGATGCCCCCAGGGTCCCAGCAGCCTTGGCGGCTCGGGGGTCAAGTGTCTCCCCCCCCCTCCGCAAAACTCCCTAGAGAACTGGGGGGGTTGCAGCCCGCGTCCCCTTGCGGCAGGGGGGCACTTCCCCCCCGCTCTAACCCCTAGGCCCTGCTCCCCTCCCCGGGTGTCCGGCTGTCTCACGGCCGTTGCTCGCTCTTCCTGCAGGAGACGGCTTTCCGGGAGCAGTGTGAGGGGCTGCTCGAGGAGTCGGCTGACGAGGGGGGTGACGAAGAGACGCCCGATGAGCCCCCGGCCCCCGGGGCCCCCCCACCTCTGGCCCCCCTGCGCGAGAAGAAAACGGAGCAGCAGCGCCGGAGGGAGAAGGAAGCCAAATTCCTGGTGCCTGATTCCCCTTGGTTTCCGCTTGCCTGGGGGGCTGGGATATGCCCCCCCCCCCCCCCCCCCGGAGTAATCCAGCCAAGAGCGACCGGCTGATGGCAGCAGGCCAGTGCCCTCTGGCCACGGTCCCCTGGGGCAGGGTGTCCGGGATGAGCCCCCCGCCATTGCCTGGGGATACCCCAGGGCCCCTTTCCCCCGTGCCGGGCTCCCCGGGAGGTGAGTGGGGGGGCAGGTTCCCGATCCCCCTGGGGCTGCAGATCGCCCTTGAGAAGCGGTGGGGTAACAGGCGGCTTCTCCGCGGCCTCCCGGGCCCCGTGCCAGAGCGAGCTTCCTTCTCGGCGCTGCAGCGCGCGGCCATCTGCTGCGCCCGGCCCCTGCCATCTGCTCCCTGCGCTGGCTCAGCCCCAGAGCCCTGCTGGCTCCCCCCTCCCCCCCCCCCCCCCCCCGCCCTGGGGTCCCCCTCTTGGGTGGGGGGGCAATGAGCGCTCGGGAGGGGCCGTCGTTGGCAGCTGGGTATGGGGAGGTGCAGCGCTGTTAGCTGGGGGAGCCAGGACTCCTGGGTTCTCTCCCAGCTCTGGGAGGGGGGTGGGGGTTAGTGGTTAGAGCAGGGGGGCTGGGAGCCAGGATGCCTGGGTTCTATCTCTGGCTCTGGGAACGGGGTGGGGGCTAGTGGTTAGAGTCGGGGGGCTGGGAGCAGGACTCCTGGGTTCTCTCCCAGCTCTGGGAGAGGGGTGGGGGCTAGTGGTTGGAGCGGGGGGTGGGGGCCGCTGGGGGGCAGGGGGCAGTACCCGCCGGATCTGACCCGCTCTGGTCCCCACAGGAGGCCCGGCGGCTGGGCGAGAAGGCGGCGCGGTGCCGGCGGCAGGAGCTCTTCCAGCTCCGCTCCATCCGGCTGCAGGTGAAGCGGCGCGAGGCCGAGCTGCTGCGCCGGAGGCGGGCGCGGCTGGCGAAGAGACGGGCCGAGGCCACCAAGCCCCGGCGGCTGGGCCGGCTCAAGTGAGCGGGGGGGGGGCGGGTGGTAGAATTTCCCGGGTGTGGGGAGACAGGGGATGTGGGGGTGCAGGGACGGCTAAGGGGGGTGTGGGCGCAGGGAGCTGGCACGTAGAGGGGGCTGTTTTCGGCTGGGGGAGGGGTTCTGTTTTCAGGGCACACACGTGGGGGGGGGGGGGCTGCTCCTGTTCTCACCCCCCCCCCCCCTCCCGGGGGTCTCTCTCCGACAGATACGAAGACCCCGACCTGGAGGTGCAGCTGAGCACGGAGCTGGCCGATTCCCTGCGGACGCTGAAGGTGGGTGGCTGCTGGAGGTGCCCCCCTCCCCCCCCCCCGTTCGGTGTTTCGGTGGGTGGAGCCGACGCTGGTGCCCCGTGATGAGACCCATCCTTGCGCTAGGAGGATTCGCAGCAGTGCATGCTGGGAATGTGAAGGTCACCCGGGGTTTCCCCGGGCCCTGCCCAGTGGGGAAGGACCTGGGGACTGAGGGCACCAGACGTAGGTCCCCTTCTCGTCCCGTGCGTACCGACAGACAGGCCTGCCACCCAATCGGCCGTGGGCGCCGCCTCCCGTCCATCCAGTCTGGTCCCAGCCTCTGAGAGGGGCCAGTGCCAGGTGCCCCCCTGTGGATGATTATGGGATAACCTGCCCGGAGAGGCAATTCCTGCCTGACCCTCGTGGCTGGCCGCTGCCTCCTGCCCTGGAGCATGAGAGTTTATAGCCCATCGTCCAATGACGGGTGCCCACGGATGGCCCTGTTAATGTGTCTCTAGCACTGCCCTCCTGTGCAATATTTCTGCGACTGGGGGGGCCCCACTGATGCCCCCAGGGGTGCCCCACTGATGCCCCCAGGGGTGCCCAGGGCGTAGCATCCCCCACTCTCTCTCTCTCTCGTTCACTGGCTGTAGCTTGGGGGGCCTCAGCTGATGGGACAGGAACTGCTTCCTCTCTGCCCCATGGGCCCCCCACAGTCTGGGGCAGTAGGGGAGAGGGGGCTGCAGCCTCCCAGCTCTGGGGCTCCCTCCGTCTCCCCATCTGGCTGCTCTGAGGGTCTCTTCCCCCCTGCCCCCATGCACTGCCTCTTGCAGCTCCGTGAGGGGATCGCTGCAGAGTTGGGGCCGGGGCGTCCCAGCCCCGAGGCCGGGGTGAGGGGCAGCTGGTACATGGGAGCGAATAGCCTCCCCTCCCCCTTAGCCAGAGCACAGACTGACCCCCCAGCCCCTGGTCCTGACCGGCTTGGCCCATCTCTCGCTCAGCCCGAGGGCAGCGTGCTCCGCGACCGCTTCAAGAGCCTGCAGAAGAGAAACCTGATCGAGCCCAGGGAGCGAGCCAAGTGAGTGGGGGGGGGGTGGGGGGGGGGTGCAGGGCAGGGGGGCCCTACGGCATCGGGCAGCCTGGGCCTGCTCCATGAGGGGGGGAGCTTGGCAGAAGAATCCTGACCCACATGTGCCCCCGGGGTGGGGGTGTCTCTGCCCGTTGGCTAGGGCAGGGCGGATGCCCTGGGACGCTTCGGGCAGCGTGGTGGGGGGTCTAGCTGTGGGCGGTGCATTGAGGTGCTGAACCCAGCGCTGGGGGGTGTGTGTGTGTGTGCGCGCAGGCTCCCCCTCCCCCACAGGTCCCAAATCCGGCTCTGGCTGGTGGGGGGGGGGGGGGAGATTCCAGGGCTCTAGGGAGCAGGAGGGAGTTAATGGGGGGCAGGGATCAGGCAGGGCTCATCCTAGTTCCCTCCCCTGCTCGGTGGGTTTATTTGCAGGTCCTGTACCCCATTCCATGTGACTGGGAATTAATCCCCCCCCCTTTCCCTGTCGCGCCCCCCCAGGTTCAAGAGGAAATACCGGCTGAAGTACGTGGAGAAGAGGGCCTTCCGCGAAGTCACGTGAGTGGGGGAGTCCGTGGGGGCCCGTGGGTGGAGGATGGGGGCGCTGGGTGTGGGGTGGAGATGGGGGGGCGGGGCTAGCAGGGTGCATGGCCCCTCCCCTGGGGTTACCCCCTGTTCCGGGGATAAAGGGTTCGGTCTCTGGGGTTTCACCAGCAGCAGATTCCCTGAATGCCCCATTGCTGGGGCCCCCTGGCTGCGCCCCTTAACTGCCCTCTGCTTTGTGTTGCAGGTTGTAGGGCTGAGCCCCCCAGCTCCTCGCTGCGCCCGGCGCCGGCCGTTTGTACTGACCGTCTTATTAAAGCCCTCGGCATCTCCTGTCGCTCCAGCTCGTTTCCTGCCCGGGCCCCCGCATCCTGCCTTGACACCCCCCCCATTCCCTCCCCCCTGCGGGGCCTGGCCCTGCCTCGACCCCCCCCCCCCATTCCCTCCCCCCTGCGGGGCCTGGCCCTGCCTCGACCCCCCCCCCCCATTCCCTCCCCCCTGCGGGGCCTGGCCCTGCCTCGAACCCCCATCGCTGGCCACCTGCCCAGGGCCCGTGGCATAAGGCTGGGGTCTCAGCCCTCCCTTGGCTGTGTTAGAAGCAGCGTTGATATTGGGGGGGGGGGGGGGGCCTGGGCTGTTCCCTTGCTCAGGGAATGGGGGGGCAGCGCGTCCCTCCGGGGAGGTGGGGGGCAGGCTGCCCAGTCTCGGCGTGGCTGCAATCCAGGGCGGGACGGCGGCTGCCCGCTGGCACCGCGGGGCGCCCATGTTGTTTTTTGACATGCCCGGTTTAGCAACATCTGGCTTCTATTCAGGATAACTCGGTGCGTCGTTGTCGTCCTCCCCCCCCCTCCCCCCAGCTGCTGTGGATGCCAGCTTGGCTCACAGTTCCCACCGCGGCATCTGCCCCGGCACACGGGAGCCAGGACTCCTGGGTTCTCTCCCTGGCCCAGCCCCAGAGCTGTTGGGAGTCCCCAGAGAACCCAGGAGTCCTGGCTCTCAGTGAGTCCCCCCTCCCCTCCCCATCCTGCCATACACCCCATCTGCAAGCACAGAGACCCCCCGGGCTCCGTCCCTCCGCATGGCCCAGTTCCAGTTCCTTTTAGCCCTCCCCTGCTGAGGGCGGGAGTGGGGGGGAGACAGGCGCTGGCAGATCTGGTGACCCAGCAGCCACCTGGGTTCCTGGCCGGCTCCTCCTTGTGCCGCGGTGCTGCCTCACCTTCCCCTGGGCCCTGCGGCGCCGTGGGGCGCGGCCCTGCCAAGACCTGGTTCGCGTGGGGGGAACTGCCGGGAGCCTCTCGTGTTTAAGTTACAGGAGACCCTACAATAACAAACCGCTGTTGCTCGGGGAGGGGAGTGGGATCTCAGGGTTAGAGCAGGGAGGGGCTGGGAGCCAGGACTCCTGGGTTCTCTCCCTGTCCCATGTGACCACTTCCCCTCTTTCTGCCTCAGTTTCCCCCGTCTGCTGCGTGGAGCCGGGGCCCTCCCCTGGCCAGCGGCCGGTGGCAGATTTCTAGCTTTGGTGGGTCTGTTGCCCCCCAGGGGTGACCCCGCTCCCACGCTGCCTCTCCTCCCTCTCCTCCCCCCCCCCCCCCCCACAGGAATCTGCCTGGCCAGCAGCTCCCCTCCCCTGCCGGTGCTGACTCCGCGGCCCGGCTCCCATGCATAATTCAGGCCCCTAATGCAGTTCCGCTGTCGTGGGCGCAACCTCCTCCCAGCCGCCACCGGAATAGAAACGGGCCCAGCCGGCTCGGCTCTGAGCGGGCCCGGCCCCCCGTGCCCATCTCAGCCCCGGAGCGCTGGGCGGCTGTGGGGTGGGGACTCCTGGGGCCTCAGTCCAAGGCGCCAGTGTGGTGCCCAGGCCAGGGGTCTGGTTCCTGGGGGGCTTAGCAGGGAGGGGGTTCCCTGTGGCTGGGGGGAGACGATGGGACACTCAGCTGCAGGGGGTGGGGGGGCCAAGTGCACAATCAGAAATGAGATGATGGGAATTGAACCCAGGAGTCCTGGCTCCCAGCCCCCCCTGCTCTAACCACTAGACCCCACTCCCTTCCCAGAGCTGGGGAGAGAACCCAGGAGTCCTGGCTCTTCCCCCCCCACCTCTAACCACTAGACCCCACTCCCTTCTCAGAGCTGGGGAGAGAACCCAGGAGTCCTGGCTCCCAGACCCTCCTCCCACCCCCCTTCCTGGTGCCCTGCTCTCCCCGGGCTGGGGGGGGGGGGTCATTAATAGAGGCGTGACGGGGGACGAGGTGTCACCTCCTTGGTACTAAGGAACAAGCGGGGGAGGGGGGATGCTGGTGCCAGGTCCCTGCTCACCTGGCGCTGTCCCATCTCCCCCCCCCCCCCCCCCGTGATCCCAGTGGGGGATCTCAAGGGGGGACAGGTGTTGGAACCACCCATCTGGCTGCCAGCACCCACCTTCTTCCCCCCCCCCCCCCATCCGGGCCCGGGAGGGGGCTATGCCCTGGTCACCCCTGGCCTTGCGCCCCCCCATTCTGCCTCCTGTCCTCATGGGATTGATAACCGCTGCCCCCCCCCCAAAGGTCACAGTCTCCCCCCGGGGGGGCCAGGCGCTGGCCAGGGAGAGGGGCTGTGGTTTTAATGTTCGGGGAACGGGGCTCTGGGGCGCGACGGCCCCCGGCCCCGTTCTGTGCGTGTACAACCGGCCCCAGGGGGTCAGAGCCGGGTGTACGGCCGAGACCCCGCTGATAACGGAGCCACGGCCGCCCCCAGCCTGGTGCTGGCCAGTGCCCAGACGGCAACACCCCGGCGGGCACGGCCGCGGCATGCACACCCCAACAACACCCCGGCGGGCACGGCCGCGGCATGCACACCCCAACAGCACCCCGGCGGGCACGGCCGCGGCATGCACACCCCAACAGCACCCCGGCGGGCACAGCCGCGGCATGCACACCCCAACAACACCCCGGCGGGCACGGCCGCGGCATGCACACCCCAACAGCACCCCGGCGGGCACGGCCGCGGCATGCACACCCCAACAACACCCCGGCTGGCACGGTCGCGGCATGCACACCCCAACAATACCCCGGCGGGCACGGCCGCGGCATGCACACCCCAACAACACCCCGGCGGGCACGGCCGCGGCATGCACACCCCAACAACACCCCGGCGGGCACAGCCGCGGCATGCACACCCCAAGAACACCCCGGCGGGCGCAGCCGCGGCATGCACACCCCAAGAACACCCCGGCGGGCGCAGCTGCGGCACACAACCTGATGACAACACCCAGCGGGCACAGCCGCGGCATGCACACCCCAACAACACCCCGGCGGGCACAGCCGCGGCATGCACACCCCAACAACACCCCGGCGGGCACAGCCGCGGCATGCACACCCCAACAACACCCCGGCGGGCACAGCCGCGGCATGCACACCCCAAGAACACCCCGGCGGGCGCAGCTGCGGCACACAACCTGATGACAACACCCAGCGGGCACAGCCGCGGCATGCACACCCCAACAACACCCCGGCGTGCGCAGCGGTGGCGCACACAAGCTGACGACAACACCCCAGCGGGCACAGCCGCAGCACACAACCTGATGACAACACCCAGCGGGCACAGCCGCGGCATGCACAACCCAACAACACCCCAGCGGGCGCAGCCGCGGCGCACAACCCGATGAAGACACCCGGCGGGCCCAGCTGCGGCACATACATACAAACAACCTAGGACAACCCCCCAGGGGGCACAGCCACGCCACTACACACAACCCAACAATGACAACAGCAGCCCAAGGGCTGTTAGGGGTTGGGGGGGGTCAGTGCTGGGCTCACGCGGGAGTCACTGGGGGTTGTTCCCCTTGGTGATCTCAGCCCCCAGGAGCCCCCCCACACACACAGACACACACCCCCGGGGGGGGGGGGGGGTTTGTGCAACAACCCGGAGTTTCAGGGCAGCAAGGGGCTTAAGAGGTGAAAGTGCCATCGGGGTGGGGGGGATCAGCTGAGGGGGAGACATGGAGAGGATTATTAAAGGAAGGGCACAGGGGGGCTGGGAGCCAGGACCCCCTGGGTTCTGGCCCCAGCTCTAGGAGGGGAGGGGTCTCTCAGGGTTGAGGGGGCGGGCTGGGAACTAGGACACGTGGGCTCTATCCCCGGCCCTGCCCCGTGAGCTTGGCCGGGTCTTGCCCCCTCTCTCTGGCTCAGTTTCCCTCTGTAAATGGGGCTGATATTAACACGGGGGGGGCGGGGACCGCAGCCCTCATGGTGCTTTGAGATCGGTGCTGGGGAAGGGCCGGACCATTCTCCCCCCCCACTCCCCCAAGGCCCGGGAGGGGGGTGTGTGGCCAGATGGTCGCAGCTTAAGGGTGGCAAATCCCAACAAGGTGGGGGGGGGGACGTGTGACGCTGTCCCCACCCCCACCCCCGGCAGGTTCCTGGGACCGGCCTCCAGCACCTCCCCCAGCCAGGCAGGGCTGATGGGGTGGGGGGTTTTTTTTGGGGGGGGGGATTTACCCCTTTGCAGTCCCACCTCCCAGCCCCAACCCCCCCCCCCCCCCGTCTCTAGCGGGGCGGGGGGGGGGTTGTTTGCTGGCTCAGGGAGCCGTCCACCCAGGGGCATTTCACCCTGTTTCTCCGCAGGGTCGTCCCCCATCACGCAGCCTGTCTGCCCCCCTCCCTGGGGTCGCCCTGCCTTGCCCAAGAGAGACTGGCCAGGGGCGCCCCCCCACTCCTGAGCCCCCCCCCCCCTTGCTCCCTGCAGCCCAGCCCCCTCTGCCACCCGGCTGATGTTTTAATTATTAAAAATTGCAGCTGGGCCTCGATTTTTTTATTTTTTATTTACAGCCCAAGGGCTGAGTAAAAGCAGGGAGCCATGATCTGCCCCCCCCTTCTCCCTGCAGAAACAAAACCAGCCCTTCCCCCCCCCAAATATCCCCCACCCCTGGCCCATCCCAGGGCCGGAAAAGGCGGATGGGGGGGCGAGTTCCAGGAACCCTCCCCCCTGCTTGCACCATGTTGGAAGACTCCGAGAAACAATCTTTTTTTTTAAATAAGTTGGAGCCGGGAGCTGCCCCCCCCCCCCCCCCCCGGGGTCGTTTCTCCCGTTCAGCCCTTGGAGCAAGCCTGCTGTGCCCCCCCCCCGCCCCGATCTGGGAGGAGGGGGCCACTCGAGAAGCACCCAGTGGCATTTGCATTGTAAAGCGGGGGGGTGCCCCCGGGGCTCAGACGTAGGCCGACTCGCTGGACGGGGTCCGTCCCGGCGGGGGCCCCGGGGCTCAGACGTAGGCCGACTCGCTGGCCCCCGGGGCTCAGACGTAGGCCGACTCGCTGGACGGGGTGCGCCCCGGCGGGGGCCCCCGGGCCGGGGCCGAGAGCTCCTTCTTGCGCACCTCGCAGACGGATTTCCGCCGGGCCTGCACCCCCCGCATGGCCACCTTGATCTTGCGCCAGCCCAGGTGGTTGAGCTCGGCCAGGTTGAGCAGCACGCAGATCCCGCTGACGGCGAACATGAAGACCAGGAAGACGGTCTTCTCGGTGGGCCGGGAGACGTAGCACTCCACCGGCCTGAGGCAGGGGTAGCGCTCGCAGGCGAAGCGGGCCGGCACGCGGAAGCCGTACAGGAAGTACTGGCCCGCCAGGAAGCCGATCTCCAACGCGTTGCGGAAGACCACCTGGATGATGTAGAAGCGGGAGATGCCCTCTTGCCGCTGGGCCTTGGCGCTCTTGGGCGGGCGCCGGGGGGCGCTGGGCAGCACCTTCACCTCCAGGCAGCCGGGCGCCTCCCCGCCCGAGCCCGCGGGGTTGGGCACCAGGCCGCCGTGGGCGCCCCGGGGGTCCTTGTCCAGCGGCGGGCAGAGGACGGCGGCGCGCCGGTCCCGCTGCTTGGCCGCCTGGTGCACGGAGTAGGTGATGAAGCAGAGGCTGGGCGTGCAGACCAGGATGATCTGGAAGACCCAGTAGCGGATGTGGGAGATGGGGAAGGCCCGGTCGTAGCAGGCCTGGTTGCAGCCCGGCTGCAGGGTGTTGCACAGGAACATGGTCTGCTCGTCCTCGTACACCGTCTCGCCCACGATCGCCACGACCAGGATCCGGAAGATCACCACCACCGTCAGCAGGATCCTGCGGGGGGGGAGGGACCCAGCTGGGCGCGGCGAGGGGAGCACGCCCCGCTTCCGCCGGGAGCCCCAGGCGGGGTGGGGGAGCTCGCTGCAGGCAGGACTCCTGGGTTCTATCCCCAGCTCGGGGGGGCTAGTGGTTAGAGCAGGGGGCTGGGAGCCAGGACTCCTGGGTTCTATCCCAGCTCTGAGAGGGGAGTGGGGTCATGGGGTCAGAGTGGGCAGGAGAGGCTGGGAGCCAGGACTCCTGGGTTCTCTCCCTGGCTTAGGGAGGGGAGTGGGGTCTAGTGGTTGCAGCACGGCGGGGCGGTGGGAGCCAGGACTCCTGGGTTCTATCCCCTGCTCCGAGAGGGGAGTGGGATCTGCTGGTCAGAGGAGGCTGGGAGCCAGGACTCCTGGGTTCTATCCCCAGCTGGGGGTGGGGCCTACTGGGTAGAGCAGGGGGCTGGGAACCAGGACTCTTGGGTTCTCTCCCTGGCTTAGGGAGGGGAGTGGTGGCTCGTGGTTAGAGAAGGGGGGATCTGGGCTCCAGGACTCCTGAGTCCTGTTCATAGCTCTGTCATTCTCTTGCTGTAAAATCTGTGGCCAAAGTCCTTTCTCCGCACACACACACACACGCCTCAGTGTCCCCCTATGTACAATGGGGCACCGGACGCTGACGCATCTTCCATCCAGCCCATGAAATTCCCTGCATTTTTACACCCTCTGCCCCCCAGATCTCTTGCCCCAGAGGTGCAGAACAGGGGAGGGGTGTCTCTATACTGCCTGGGGACAAACAGCTGCGGGTGACTGTCCAGGGCACCAGAAAGTTTAGCCGCGTGGGGTGATTCAAGCCAGCAGCCCTGCCCACTCTATGCAGCCCATCTGTGCTAATGGGGGGCCCCCGTTGCACCCCACTGCAGAGCTGCTGCCTGTCACTCGGGCTGAGATCAGGGCCCCGTCACGCCAGGCATCGCAGACCCAGCCCCTGCCCCAGACAGCTCTGAGCAAAGGGCAGATCATTCTCCTGGGGAAACTGAGGCCCAGAGGGATGCAGGGACTTGCCCAGGGAATCAGAGCCGGGATTAGAACCCAGCTCCCAGAGCATTAACCACCATGGCCGTGCCCCTCTGTGCCCGACACGCTGCTTCGGCGGCCAGGAGAGCCAGCCCACCCCATCCCCACCGCCGCGGCTGCCTGGGGCCCTGCCTGGAACGTGAGCCGCACACCCGTCAGGGGATCGATCCTCGCAGCCCCTGAAAAATGAACCTGCTAGAGCCGTAGTACAGCCAGGGAAACTGAGTCAGGGATTTGCAGAAGGCCACCCAGGAACGTAGTCACAGAGCTGGGGATAGAACCCAGGAGTCCTGGCTCCCAGACCCCTGCTCTAACCACCAGACCCCACTCCCTCACAATACATCACGCCCAGGGACCCTTTAATGGACGCTGATCAGTGAGCTGATGGACACAGGCTCACATGTGGCCCCCTCCCTCCCTGGAGTGAAGCCCCCGGGGCCTGCGCCAGCCCAGCGCCCACTCTGCCCCCAGCGGCTCTGGGCGACGGGGTCCCAGCGGGCCCCTGCCAGACACCATGCGCTGGATTCTGCCCTGAGGCAGGCTGGGGCCACCTGCAGCACCCCACTCCAACCGGCCCCGCACCTGGCCCACGGCCCCGGCCCCAGAGGAGAGGAACTGAGCGCGGCTGAGGGCAGCGTTACCGGAGCAGCTGGGCTGTGCTTGGTTCTGGGGTGGAGCGCGGGAGGCCTGGCTTCCATTCCCAGCACTGCCACAGACCCCCCACCCCCACCAGAGTCACCTCAGGCGGCCCGCACACGCTCCGTGCCTCAGTTTTCCCAGCTGTAAAATGGGTATAACAATCCCTCCTCTGGACGGGGAGCGCTATGGGGCAGGGGGCCAGGGCGGACGCCCCACACCGGCACAGAGAGGGTCCATTAGGAGGTGCCAGGGAGCAGGGGTTGATTAATGAGACACGAGGCGCAGCTGGGCAGGAGCCAGGAGGGGCCTGTATAAAGCCAGGGAGCTGGCAGCCGAAGGAGGCTGCAGGGGAGACCCGGGCCCCCCTGCCAGCCGCTGGCGGAGTGGCTCGGGCGGCGCCGCAAAGGGCAGGCTGCCGTTTCGTATAGCGGGACTTGGATACCCCCCGGGGAAGGGGGAACCCCGGAGCCAGCCGGCCAGAGGGCCGAGTCCCCCAGAGGACGCTGCGGTGAGTGGAGCCCGCAACGGGCAGGGACCCGTCTCAGCCGGGGGCTTGTGTGGGGTGATGGGGGGCCCCCCCGGTCTCGGCTGGGGGGGTCTGTGTAAGGCCCCCCCCCCATGACGCCCCGCAAGCTGGGATGATGGGTCTGTTGCAGCACAGGGGACCCCCGGGCTGCTCATGCCCACTCTGATCTGGAGGCCACTTGTCCTGGCCTGAGGCCAAACCCGCCTGGCTGGCCGTGGGCGTGAGCTGGGAACCGTAGGGTGGGAACCGTAGGGTGGGGTATGGGCCCTCGAGGCCCCACCCCGCTGTGTCCCGCTCGGGAACCCCTCCAGAGCCAAACCCGGCCGAGGGGCCCTAAGCCACCGGATGGGCCCAGCCCGGGTTCCCAGCTTGCCAACACGGTTCCGGGGCCCGGCATCTCCGGGGCGACAGGATCATGCAGCCAACCGGAGCCTGGGAGCAGACCCCACAGCGTGATCCTGACACGGGGGACCCCCTGACGTGAGACGGGGGCCCCCCGGGAATCTCACAGCCTGTGTCAGCCTCCCTCCTCCCCGTCCCTCTCTCTCCTCCCGCCCTGCCCGTCCCGGCACTGAGCGCCCAGCTCCGCCCGCCCCCTCTGCCCCTTCCCCTGCCCCCTCAGCCCCCCAGTGCAGCCTCCTCCCTCCTTGGTGGCTTTGTGCCAGGGCCGGAGGTTGCTCCCCCATCCCGGGCAGCAGGGCCCCCCGTGCTCCCTTTTCCCTGGCTGACCTCTGGGGTCAGGCTGCGGCGTCTCCCCAGCTGTCCGGCTGGGCCCTGCGCGGGATGGGACAGCGAGCAGCTGGCTGGCTCCCCCTGCTCTGATCCGCAGCCCCCCGGGGACGGCAGCTCCCGGACCCTTCACTGCCACCCGGCGGAGGGGCTGCCGGGTCAGAGCTGGGCCCCTGGCACCCACCCCACACACAGCCCCACACACACACAATCCACAGCAGTGCATGGTGGGGGCCGGGCTTGTTCTGCACCCCGATAGCAGCTCCCCCGGCCGGGATCCCACAGCGGCGGTCTGCCAGCCCCCCATCCAATGGAGCTGGGGCCAAACCCGCCTTCTACACAGGGGGAAACTGAGGCAGAATGAGGGGCTGGGGCTTGCTAAAGATCACTCAGGAAGGGAGAGTCTGGAACAGAACCAGGGTTCTGCCTCCAGCCCCCCGGCTCTAACCACCAGCCCCCCACTCCCCTCCAGAGCTGGGAGAGAACCCAGGAGTCCTGGCTCCCAGCCCCCCACTCCCCTCCCAGAGCTGGGAGAGAACCCAGGAGTCCTGGCTCCGCATCCGGCTCTAACCATGGGACCCACGGGGCTCTGGGGGAGGGGGGGGAGGGCAATTTGGGCCCCGTCCCGCCCTGCTGCTACAACCGGCAACCCTGGGCCCAGCTCCTTCCTCGCCACCCCCTCAAAGCAGGAAGGTGCAAGGGGCAAGTGCCCCCCCTCCAGTAGGCAGTGCCCCCCCCCCCCCCCCGCTCTCTGGTAGCCAGCCCCAGAGCGGGAGGGTGCAAGCGGCCAGACCCCCGCCCCCGGAGCTGAAGGATGCAAGAGGCCAGAGCCCCCCCCGGGGCTCCCCGCACCTGCCCCCCCCGGGCCCCCCCGCACCTGCCCCCCCGGGCCCCCCACACCTGCCCTCCCGGGTCCCCCCGCACCTGCCCCCCCCCGGGCCCCCCGCACCTGCCCTCCCGGGTCCCCCCGCACCTGCCCCCCCCGGGCCCCCCGCACCTGCCGATCATCGTCGAGTGCTGCTGCACCGCGGCCTCCAGGAGCCGTTCCAGGATCGTCCACTCGCCCATCGCGGCGGGGCGCCGGGGGGACCCCGGGCCGCTCCCCCGGCCCCGTCAGCGGCGGGGACCCCGGCGTCCGGGCCCCCGCCGGGCAGCCCGGGCCATGGGAGCGGGGCTGGGGCGAGCCCGGCGCCCGCTGCGCGATGCCCCCGCGCCGCTGCCCGGGACGCCGGGCGGGATTAGCGGGGCCCCCCCGCCCCGCGGCGGGATGAGCGGGATCCGGGGGGGGGCGCGGGGGGAGCCGGCCGGCGGGGAAAGGAAAGTTGATTTATTTCCCGGGGGGGGGGGGGGGGGGGGGCGACGTGTGAATGCGCCGAGGCGCGCACACATTGGAACAACACACACACACTGCAACAACACACACAGACACACACACACACTGCAACAACACACACAGACACACACACACACACTGCAACAACACACACAGACACACACACACATTGCAACACCGCACACACAGACACACACACACACTGCAACAACACACACAGACACACACACATTGCAACAACACACACAGACACACACACACACTGCAACAACACACACACACGTTGCAACACCGCACACACAGACACACACACACACTGCAACAACACACACAGACACACAGACACATTGCAACACCGCACACACAGACACACACACACATTGCAACACCGCACACACAGACACACACACACATTGCAACAACACACACACACACTGCAATAACACACACACACACGTTGCAACACCGCACACACAGACACACACACACACTGCAACAACACACACACACACTGCAACAACACACACGTTGCAACACCGCACACACAGACACACACACACACTGCAAGAACACACACACACGTTGCAACACCGCACACACAGACACACACACACATTGCAACAACACACACAGACACACGTTGCAACACCGCACACACAGACACACACACACACTGCAACAACACACACACACACACACTGCAACAACACACACACACACACACACACATTGCAACACCACACAGACACTGCAACAGCAGACAGACACACACACACATTGCAACAGCAGACAGACACACACCGCAGCACCACACACACAGACACAAACACACTTATTGCAACAATGCACAGCTATATACACCCATAACACACATTGCAACAACAGTGCACACTGACACACACACAGATTGCAACAGTGCATACAGACACACACACTTTGCAACCATGCAGATACATACACCCATAACACACATTGCAACCACAATGCACACATACACACATTACAACAATACACAGATACATACGCCCAGCGCACACATTGCAACAACGGGTGCGCGCACACATTGCAACAATGCACATTGCAACAACACACACACCTCTCACACAGATTGCAACAACACACATAAATACACACACATTGCAACAACGTGCCCACATACTCAAATTGTAACAACACACATTGCAACAATGCACTCGCACAAATATTCACACATCACAACACACACACACAAATACACATCCCAACCATGTGCACGCACATGTACACACTCACACATTCCAGCACTAAACACGTGCCACAACAACGCACACACACAAATCACAGTGCAACAATATACACATCACAACGATGCACCCACCCCCAGCTGTGAAGAACTTTCCAGCATCAGATGAGGCGCCTGGGTGAGGCCAGGCTGTGAGATTGGTTGGTTTGTTCCTATACACACACATTGCCGCGTCGCCGTGTTTCCACAAACAGCCACGAACGGGAATGTGTGGCAGGTGTGTGTACTGGTGTGTCACACGCACAGGTGTAGTGCGGTAGTTCAGTGCCGTCACACACACCCTGAGGTGCTGCAGTGTTTCTGGGCTTGCACACACCTACTCCGCGGGGTCGCATAGCCACACACACGTTGGGTGTGGTGAACTATTCCTGTACACGCACGCGTGCACACACTTTTCTCTAATGCCCTAGTGCGACGCACGAGCCCCACGTGGGCCCTTGCCACCAGTGCCGGATAATTAAGGCGGATGGCTGGGGGAGCGGCGGGGGGGCTGCGGTGCCCAGAGCTGGCGGGGGGCAAGTGGAGACCCCGGGGAAGGGGGAATGCGTCTCCCTCGCCGGACGGTCACCTGTCCTGGGGGGAGAAAGGGGGGCAGAGAGTGAGGGGAAGGAGCCGTGATCAGGGCCCCGTTGTGCCAGGCGCTGCACGGAGCAAGAGACGGTCCCGGCTTCGACGCGCTCGCCGTGTCGAGCGACGGGGGCGGGGAGGGAAACTGAGGCACGGAGTGGGCCAGTGACTCGCCCGACAGGCCAGTGGCAGAAATAGAGCCCAGAAGGCCTGAGGCCCGGCCCGGCACCGGCCCGCGGGGTCTGACGGGCAGAGGTCTGTGGGTCTGTCCCACGCTCATGCCGGGAGGGGGCATTTCCGTCCCAGGGGGAGGTTCATAGGATGAGCCCCCGGACTGGGGAGATGATTATTGTGGTGGCCAGTTATCGGGGGCTGGGGGAGGCTGTGGCGAGTCTCGACAGCCCCTGCCTCGGAAGTCAGGGCTCCTGGGTTCCATGTCCCCCTCTGCCTGGCGACGCCGGCCAAGCCGCTGCCCCGTTCCGTGCCTCAGTTTCCCCTCCCACCCTTTGTCTGGTTAGACTGGCGGCTCTTTGGGGCCAGGGACTGTCTCCCACTCTGTGTCTGTGCCGCGCCCGGTACAATAGGGTCCGGGGGGAGGTTCTCTGGCCTGGCTTGTGTGTGTGTGTGGGGGGGGGGGGTCAGGCACCCGTGCCTAGCGAGAGCCTCCCAGCGCCACGCTCAGCCCTTAAAAGACACGGCCCCGATCGCCCTCCCCACCCCGTCCGCCGCGGGGGGGGGGCGTTGGTTAACGATGGCACAGGGCCTGCGTGCCCGCTCCCTGCCGCCTGCCAGTCCTGTCCTGGTGCAAAGAGCTCAGCGCCCGGGGGGGCGACACTAGGGTGACCAGATGTCCCGATTTTATAGGGACAGTCCCGATTTTGGGGTCTTTTTCTTATATAGGCGCCTATTACCCCCCACTCCCCTCCCGATTTTTCACACTTGCCGTCTGCTCACCCTAGTCGACGCCGCGGGCCGGAAGGCCGTTCGCTAGCGGGACGGGGTTAGCCCAGCCATAGCCTCGCTCCCAGCGGCCCCGCAATTATCTCACCCCATTGCTGTTGTATTCATCAGCTCCCTCCCTCTCCCCATCCCCCCCATCGCCTCCAGCTCGGGCGGGGGGGGGGGGTCTGGCGGCATGTCCAGGGTCCGACTGGAGGCTCAGGACGTAACATGCGGCGCTGGGACCGGCCGGGGGCTGTACAGGGTAGATCTAGGGTTTGCGAGGGTTGGGTTTAAGGATTTCCCCCCCACTGTTAAATATCAAGAGATGGGTAAGCACGCGGGAGGGGGGGTGTTGGTTGCAGGGTGTCTGTGTCATGGGTGTACTCTGTGTGTGTGCACACGCACTGGATGTGTGTTGCATTGGGTGTGGCATGAGTGTGTAATGAGTGTGTGTTGGGCATGTAAGGCGTGTAATGAGTATGTGTTGGGTGTGTAATGAGCGTCTGGCCATGCGGGGCGTGTAATGAGCCCGTGCGGGGCGTGTAATGAGTGTGAGCGGGGTATGTGGGTCATGTAATGAGTGTGTGTCCGTGCGGGACGTGTAATGAGTGTGAGCGGGGTATGTGGGTCATGTAATGAGCGTCTGGCCATGCGGGGCGTGTAATGAGCCCGTGCGGGGCGTGTAATGAGTGTGAGCGGGGTATGTGGGTCATGTAATGAGTGTGTGGCCGTGCCGGGCGTGTAATGAGTGTGAGCGGGGTATGTGGGTCATGTAATGAGTGTGTGGCCGTGCGGGGCGTGTAAGGAGCCCGTGCGGGGCGTGTAAGGAGTGTGAGCGGGGTATGTGGGTCATGTAATGAGTGTGTGTCCGTGCGGGATGTGTAATGAGTGTGAGCGGGGTATGTGGGTCATGTAATGAGCGTCTGGCCATGCAGGGCGTGTAATGAGCCCGTGCGGGGCGTGTAATGAGTGTGAGCGGGGTATGTGGGTCATGTAATGAGTGTGTGGCCATGCCGGGCGTGTAAGGAGCCCATGCGGGGTGTGTAATGAGTGTGTGTCCGTGCGGGACGTGTAATGAGTGTGAGCGGGGTATGTGGGTCATGTAATGAGCGTCTGGCCATGCGGGGCGTGTAACGAGCCCGTGCGGGGCGTGTAATGAGTGTGAGCGGGGTATGTGGGTCATGTAATGAGTGTGTGGCCGTGCCGGGCGTGTAAGGAGCCCGCGCGGGGTGTGTAAGGAGTGTGAGCGGGGTATGTGGGTCATGTAATGAGTGTGTGTCCGTGCGGGACGTGTAATGAGTGTGAGCGGGGTATGTGGGTCATGTAATGAGTGTGTGTCCGTGCGGGGCGTGTAATGAGTGTGAGCGGGGTATGTGGGTCATGTAATGAGTGTGTGGCCGTGCGGGGCGTGTAAGGAGCCCGTGCGGGGCGTGTAACACCCCCAGCCGCTCTGGCCCATGGCTGTGTCTAACCAGGGCCCGGCTGTGCCCTGGGCAGGCCGGGGGAGTGAAACACGGGCCGGCTCAGCGCCGCGCTGCCTGCCCACGTCCCCTTGCCCCAGAGGCAGCGGCGGGCAGGGAGAGGGGTTGCGTCCTGGGGGGACGTTTGGGGCCGGATTGTTAAGGGGGCAAAGCCCCCCTCTCTGCCCCAGTGCACCACACTGGAAATGTGGGTTTGTGTCCCACAGATAAGAGCCTACTACCGCTGCCAGCTGGCAGAGCTGGTCCCGCCGCAGAGCCCCGAGCTCCGGGGACAAAGGCAGCGGTTCCAGCAGGCAGCGCCGGGGAGCCCAGTGCGGAAAAGGAGACAATGGCGCTGCTCGGGTGTGTAACCGCCCCAGCTCCGGGAGCGCCTGGGTGCCCCACATGGGGCCGGCTCTCGGGGGGTGGGGGGGTGGCTGCATGGCTCTGAATGCAGCTCTCTGGGGATGGCTGGCACGGCCGCACGGCTCATTGCAATGCTCCATTTCTCCTCCTCTAGGAGTGGAATCGCCCTGCTGCGATCTTGTCCCCGGGGTCGGTCTTCAGCGCCCCCTCCTAGCCCAGACGCTGCCGCGGAGATCAGAGCTGTTGGCTTTGCGGTGATTACACGGACGCGCCAGCTGGCCTGATGGGCTGGAGATCCCCCGCCCGCCCAAAGGTCACGCTTGCAAGAGAAAGGCCCCTCTAGCCCTGGGTCCTCTCGGCCTCCAGAGGTAAGTCGGCATCGAGCACAGCGGCCTCCAGAGACCTATTTATGTTGCTGTAACACTTGACCGAGATCAGGGCCCCGTCGGGCCGGGCGCTGCCCAGACCCCAGCCGAGATCAGGGCCCCGTCGGGCCGGGCGCTGCCCAGACCCCGGCCGAGATCAGGGCCCCGTCGGGCCGGGCGCTGCCCAGACCCTGGCCGAGATCAGGGCCCCGTCGGGCCGGGCGCTGCCCAGACCCTGGCCGAGATCAGGGCCCCGTCACGCCGGGTGCTGCCCAGACCCCAACTGAGATCAGGGCCCCGTCGGGCCGGGCGCTGCCCAGACCCCAACCAAGATCAGGGCCCCGTCGCGCCGGGTTCTGCACAGACCCCAACCGAGATCAGGGCCCCGTCGGGCCAGGCGCGGTCCAGACCCCAGCCGAGATCAGGGCCCCGTCGGGCCGGGCGCTGCCCAGACCCCATCCGAGATCAGGGCCCCGTCGGGCCGGGCGCTGCCCAGACCCCAGCCGAGATCAGGGCCCCGTCGGGCCGGGCGCTGCCCAGACCCCAACCGAGATCAGGGCCCCGTCACGCCGGGTTCTGCACAGACCCCAACCGAGATCAGGGCCCCGTCGGGCCAGGCGCGGCCCAGACCCCGGCCGAGATCAGGGCCCCGTCGCGCCGGGCGCTGCCCAGACCCCAACCAAGATCAGGGCCCCGTTGCGCCGGGTTCTGCACAGACCCCAACCGAGATCACGGCCCCGTCGGACCGGGCGCTGCCCAGACCCCAGCCGAGATCAGGGCCCCGTCGGGCCGGGCGCTGCCCAGAGCCCGGCCGAGATCAGGGCCCCGTCGGGCCGGGCGCTGCCCAGACCCCGGCCGAGATCAGGGCCCCGTCGGGCCGGGTGCGGCCCAGACCCCGGCCAAGATCAGGGCCCCACCATACTGGGCGCTGCAGAGATGCAGCTGGAGACAATTCAGCTGAGTGACCAGCGTGCTTAGCCCGTGAGCCTACAATAACCAACCTGCTCGAGCCGTCCCAGTTGCTCCCGGGAGACCCTCCAATAACACATCGTGTGCATAGCTCCAGCACCCAGGAGTGACCCTACAATAACAAACTTCGCTTTCCCTGCTACTTCCCTGCCCCCCAGAGCTCCCCTGCTCGCTGGCTGCTGCGGGTGGGGGGTTAAACCAGCGGAGGTGGGTCGGGGTCCCATCTCCCCCCTCCCGCCTCCATGCACCAGGCTGGCTAGGAGTGCGAGAAAGTCATTGCCATGGCGACGCAAGGTGGCAGGCGGGTTGGCGCGCTCGGCTGTGACCTCGTTAAAGCTGCTCGGCGGGTGGGACTCGCTCCATCGTTAGGCAGCGGAGGGCTCAGCGGGGGATTTGTGTCCCACCCCACCCGGTGGCCCGGTTATCCCAGGGTCCTGCCGGGCCGCTGGCAAGAGCCGCTGGCTAGGGGCCGCTGGGCGCCGGTGTCATTGAGCGCTGCCCTTTTATCTTCGTTAATCGGCACACGGAGCGGCTCGAGGGCCAGCAGCGTCGCTGGGGCAAAGGCCGCCCTGGGCGCAGGCCGGGGGGCACGCAGCAGGCAGGGCCCGGGCAGCGCAGGCTACCAGTCCCGGACTCCTGGGTTCTCTTTCCTGCTCGAGGAGGGAGCAGGGACAGGGCAGTGGGTGGGGACGGGACGAGGGCTCTGCCGCGGGACTGCAGGCAGCTCCCTTCACTGCAGTTTCCAGTCTTGTCTGCTTATGCTGGGGGCTCTTTGGAGCAGGGATTGTACCTGGGGGGTCTGGGTGGCGCCCGGCCCTATGGGGGCCCCAGTCTGGGTCCTGCACAGAGACTCCCCGAGTCCCCAGTTCACAAACCCCCGGATCAACGGGAATTAGGCGCGTCTGTCGTTTAGAGGGGTGGGGCCCAACCCCGCCCCTTTCCTCCCCATTTCACTCCTGGCTGATTTCAGTGGGGAAAGACCCCTACGGGTCTGTCCACACTGCGCACCGAGCCCCAGCTCTGACTCCGGTTTGAGCCCACGCACTGTCCACACACACATTCGTCTGACTCGGGTCAGCTCAGGACCCAGGTCCAACTAAGGACCCACCCGTGGGGGTCTGAGCCCAAGTCCTGCTGAGACTCCGGTCCGAGCCCTGCTGTCCTGTGGTGTGGATGCAACTCCAGCCGCAGCCCCGAGGCAGAAGGCCTGTGTCATGGGAGACCTGGGGCCGGCAATTGCAGGCCCAATGCAGAGTGGACACTCAAGTGGGGACTTGACCTCCACCTGGGTCCCCCAAACCACAGTGTGGACATATTCTACCTCCCCCCAGTGCACTGTACAGGAGCCTGAGGGCCTGACGCCAGGCTGAGGGGCTCTAGCACATGGCAGGGTGCCTGGGGGTTAGCCGTTGCAGGGCCTTACGTCCCTCTGTGGAGTTTAGCTTGGACGGGCTGTTGGAAACGTGACTCTCTGATCCCTTCGGTCTGCGGACAAGAGGAAAACCCTGCGGCAGCTGCTTCTTCCGTCACAAACCAAGCTGGGTGCAAACCGCTAGCAACCCACCAGCCTCCCCTCCTGGCCACGTTGTCTCAGCACGAACCTGCTCTCGTTCCCAGGCAGCTGACATCTGGGTTATCTGCGCACCCAGCCCTGCTCCAGAGGAGGGCAGACAGCTGTGCGGACGCTCTGGTTAACCAGCAACAGGTACTGGGGGGTGAGGAGATCAGGTGTTGGAGTTAATGATGCATAAAGGAGCTAGCAGTGTGAGCTGCCTCCTTCCAGCATCCAGAGACCTGGGGGGGACCCAACGGGCCTGCTCTGTGCTACCCCCCAGCCACCTGCACCACAAATCTAGGTGCGTCTTTTTTTTAAATCACATGAGTGCAGCATGATTTGATCTAAGGGCCTCCTGGGTTCCCCACTTTGCGAGCTCTACTAGTGCGAGGGGACTGGGAGTAAAGACGCCTGGGGTCTGTTTCCCGTTATGGGAGGGAGGGTCATCGAATGGTAAGAGGGGACCCAAAACCTGGAAAATCCCCCCCAAATTAGACTCTTTTTGTTGTTGTTGTTTTTGCTGAAAAAACCCACAATGAACCAAACAAAAAAAACTAGTGTTTGGTGGGGAAAGGACTATTTTGGGTTGGAAACAAACAATTCTGGATGAAAAATGGCAACTCACTGGAGCCAACAGCCGCCCGAGGAAGGGTGGGTGGGGCTGGTGGGAGTGCTTTCTGCTCCGTGTTTTGGCAGCAGCTAGCTCAATAAACAGGCCGTGGCTTTTACCAGGGGGTCTCCAAGACCTTGACAAAGGAGCGCAGGGTCATTATACCCCTTCCACAGATGGGGAAACCGAGGCAGCCGGTTTGATAAGGTCACCCCCAAGGCCAATGCTCTCTTCACGAGGCCACGCTGCCTTCCCTTTCAGGTCATACATTCTAACACCGAATGAGCAGATTCCTCACCTCCATGCTGGGGTACCCTGGGGATGGCACATGGGCGAGGTGGGAAGGTTTCCCTGTTTCTGTATGAGCCCTACCTGTCCTGTGGAAAGAAGACATTCGTCTTCAGAGCTGTCAGCCAGCAATAGATCCCCCCCACCCCAAAAATACAGGCCAGATCAAAGGGGCTTGAAGGGGGGGTGCAATGCCTTTGAAACCTCTCTTGTCTTTGCTCTAGAGGGGAAGCCTGTTGACTCAGCTACTGGAATGTTAGTCCTCCAGGCCCAGCTGTTTATCTAGCAACTAAAGTGTGCAGGGGTCGGGGAGAAGGTGGGTTTTGCCAGCTGGCTTCGGTCTGAAATGGGCGTCCTATCGCCCTGGGTTTGGCACCTGCTTCCTGGGGAAGGGACACAGCAAATTATTAATGGACACGGGCACTGGCCACTCCAGCAGTGAGTCATCCCTGAGCAACGGGGTGAGCATGTGGCAAAAATCACCTGGGAGATGGGGGTTCAATTCCCCGCTCAACCAAGACCTCCTTGGGTCTGCAGCTCCCTGGGCCTCAGTTTTCCCAGCTGTAAAATGGGTTCCTTTGTCTGTTTAGATTGTAAGATCTTTGGAGCAATGACTGTCTCTGGGTTGGGGCAGCACCCGGCCCGACGGGGTGCTGATCTCGGTGGGGTCTGTGCAGTGTCTGGCCCTGTGGGGCCCTGATCCTGGCTGAGGTCTCTATGTGCTGTCATATTAAAGTAAGATGTTTTGCCAAATCAAAAGCCCAGATCCAAACACTTCCCCCTGGCACCTGGGCAAGTCTTGATGCAGGATCTGAACTTCCAGGAGGTCTATTCCCTGCCCTGAAATGAACCACAATCTCAGGTGTCAACGCCCTGGACGTCTGGATTGAAATGTAGCTGCTGGCACGGTCCAAAAGGAAACCCCAGCTCCTGCCAGCCACGAATTTGGAGCCCAACATTCCTCTCTCAGACTCGTCCCTAAATTAACCGGGGGCTTTTTGTGCTGGGCGGAGGTGAGAGTCCTGTGCAAAAAAACCCAGTTAATTTAGGGCTAAGTTTGCAGGAGGGGATGTGACAGAGAAATCAGCAGGGAAACCTGTCCTTTACTGAGCAGTTTAAGCCCTTTAATTACCTTGATCAATCTGCCTGGCCCAACTCAGGATCAAACAGCTGCTTCTGCTAATCTCAGAAGCAGAGTCAACAGGGCTTGTTTTCACTCCTGGCGCCACACAGGAGCCGGTCTCTGTCTCTTGAGGGGCTCCCAAGGAGCAAAGCAAACCCCAGGCTGACTCACTGGGGGGTGGGCGGACAAGGAAGCTGATAAATCAATATTGACCCAAAGCACTCTTGGCACACAATAGATCTGCAATAGATGAGGTCATTACCTCTCCAAGAGTGCCGAGGTGGCTGGGGGTTTGAACCGGACCCTCGGAAGAGGGGGGAAGCGCCCCCCAGCCCTCTTGGGAGAGATGAGAGTAAAACAAATAATGATTTTTTTTGGTCCGCTTCCGTGGTTAGGGGCAGCTGGGGCCACGGGGGCTGGGATCCGCCTAGATGGAGAGCACTGGGGAGGAGGGCTTGGGGGACAGGCTGGCTCAGGGAATAGGAGAGGGGGGTTCTCTCCCCTCTAGGGTAACAGTTTCAGTCTGACCCCAGGTCAGGGAGGGAGCAATTGGCATCAGGAGCGGCGCCAGATTTTTTGCCGCCCCAGGGAGCACCTCCAGGAGAAGCTGCCGCTGAAACGCCGCCGAGGACCCGGGCGGCCGAAGAACCTGCTGCCAAAATGCCGCCGAGGACCTGGGCGGCCAAAGTTGGAAGCGTTGCCGCCGAAGGACCCAAAATGTCACCCCCCAAATCCTGGTGCCCTAGGCAACCGCCTAGGTCGCCTAGTGGGTGCGCCGGCCCTGATTGGCATTGATCCTGGGGGGATTTCGCCTTCCTCTGCGTGGGGCACGGGTTAGTTACAGGTTTAAACTAGTGTAACTGGAGGATTCTCTGTCACTTGAACTTTTTAAATCCTGATTTGAGGGTTTCAGTAACTCAGCCAGAGGTTAGGGCTGGGTGAGGTTCTGTGGCCTGCAGTGTGCAGGAGGGCAGGCTAGATCAGGGGTTCTCAAACTGGGGGTCGGGACCCCTCGGGGTCGTGAGGTTATTACATGGGGAGGTCGCGAGCTGTCAGCCTCCTTCCCAAACCGCGCTTCGCCTCCAGCATTTATAATGGTGTTAAATATATAAAAAAAGTTTTTTTAATTTATGGGGGTGGGGGTCGCACTCAGAAGCTTGCTATGTGAAAGGGGTCACCAGTACAAAAGTTTGAGAACCACTGGGCCAGATGATCATGATGGTCCTTTCTGGCCTAGTTCACAGCTTCCAGGCCTAGTTCAGGACTGAGTGTGGGGGTCTGGTGGCCAGCACAGGGGAGTGGCAGCCAGGGTTCCTGGGGTTTTCTCAATTGTGTGTGTGTGTGACCACAGGCAAGTCACGTCCTCCCCTGGCAGCCAGGATTCCTGGGGTTCTCGATTCTGTGTGTGACCACAGGCAAGTCACGTCCTCTTGCTGTACCTGGCTCTCACCACGCATCAAACACTTACCTCAAGTGGCAGGACGATTTGTCTTAATATTAGGAACTGCGCGGATAATCAAAGCTCTCTTGAGGTGCCGCTGGTTTCTGTGTGATGCCCTTTTTCAGAAATTCAGCAAATCGGTAGCATCAGACCCCAAAACCCACGCTGGGGAGAAGAGATTGCTGACTGTTAAGTGCGTAATAATATGCACACCCTGGCCTAAGTACATATTTGCCTGCGAGAACAGAATGGTGCAGGTACATAATGTGCGTTATATTTATTTTAAAGCCGTGAATAGTATTTACTCAACCCAGCAGCGTGGCTTCTCCACCAGCCAGCAAATAACAGCCGGGTTTAACACAGAAACACACCAAAATATTTACCTGGCAGCAGAAATTGTTCTGATCTCTCAGCCAGGTAAGTTACAAGGGACTGGTCCCCAAGGGCAGCGCTGTCAGCTTTCGTAAGTCTCGCTGCATGTTGTTGTTTTCAGATCCCCAGCTCCTGGAGTCACGTGATGGCATGAGAATCTCCGCTTCCTTTTTTTGTTAACCAAAGGTAAACGGGTTGCAGAGAAATGCTTGGAAACGTGACCTGAGCACCCCGAAAGGAACTGCCACAAATACAAAGAACCCAAAATTCATTTAAAAAAACCCCTCTTGATATTTTTATTTTTAAACCAGTCTCATAATCTTTGACCATTTGGAGTTGATCCTCTGGGGAAGCAAAGTCAGGGTGGAGTGTAAATTAGCAGGATTGCAAACGAACATAAGAATGGCCAGACTGGGTCACACCAAAGGTCCATCTAGCCCAGTATCCTGTCTTCTGACAGTGGCCAGTGCCAGCTACTTCAGAGGGAATGAACAGAACAAGGCAGTCATCGAGTGATCCATCCCCTGTCCTCCAGTCCCAGCTTCTGGAAGTCAGAGGTGTAGGGACGCCTAGCCTAGAGCATGGGGTTGTGTCACTGACCATTGTGGCTAATAGCCATTTATGGACCTGTCCTCCATGAACTTATCTAGTTCTTTCTTTAACCCAGTTATGCTTTTGGCCTTCACAACATCCCCTGGCAATGAGTTCCATTGGGTGCATTGGGTGAAGGAGTTCTTTCTTCTGTTTGCTTTAAACCTGCTGCCTATTAATTTGCTCAGGTGACCCCTGGTTCTTACGTTCTGTGAAGGGGTAAATAGCAATGTCTCTAGTCACTTTCTCCACACCAGTCATGATTTCATAGACCTCGATCATACTTCTGCCCCTTAGTCGTCTCTTTTCTAAGCACTGTCCAGCAGGGGTCAGAATTAGAGGGGTCAGGTTGGATTTACACTCCTCTGGGTGAGGGGCCAGCACATTAGGTACCAGTTATTTCCCACAGGGACAAATTTTACCCCTGGCCTGGGGGTGAATTAGAACTCTCATTGTGCATTGTGGCAACATTTCAGAAGTGAGAGATTTTTATTTTCAGTTTGTTTTACTGAAAACGTGAACACTTCCCTGAAACATTTTGATGAAAACAAAACAATTTGTGTGTGTGTTTTGTCCCAATTTTCCATAGGGAAAACCCCCACTTTCCAACCAGTTTTAATGGTACGGCCTCATGCTAATTATACCTGCTATGAAAAAGCATTTCCTGTGGATGAATGGAGAAATACAACCAGAATAGCTTCTTCTTTGTTTTAAGCAAAGCAGCAATATTTTATTTAACTCTTTGCCTTTTACCTGTCTCAGAAGTTATAAAATATAAACACAGGTGTGATTTTAAATATACATATGAGTACACAGGGAGATTCCAACTGCAAGTGTGTAGACTGTCCCTGATTTTCAATGTTATTCTAAGAAATTAAACTATCAAGTTAAAAAATAACCAATAGATTTTTCCAATCTCTACATTTTTCTTTAAAGGAGAATAAATAAATGGATTTGGAATGCATTATTTAGTACAATTAAAAGGATTATATGATGATTATGATCATATTAGAATTGTAATATCTAGTTCTTATGCAGTGCGTTCCATCTGTAGATCTTCAAGCTACAGCCTGTTAAAAAAACAAAACAAAAAACATTTATTTTCCCAGTAAAAATGACTTTTAGACCAGAATGAATATTTGAATGGAGAATTTTCATGTAGGCCAAAATTTTCTAGTTTTTCTTTTTTTCCCCCATAGATTCCATGACTAGCAGGGACTGTTGCGATCATCTAGTCTGACCTGTGAAATATCGGCCCGAGAACTTCCTCAAGATAATTCCTAGAGCAGATCTTTTAGAAAAACATCCGGTCTTGATTTAAAAAGTGTCAAGTGATGGAGCATCCACCATGACCCTTGAGTAAGTTGTTCCGGTGATTAATTACTGTCACTGTTAAAAATGTGCCTTATTTCCAGTCTGAATTTCTCTAACTTCATCTTCCAGCCACTGGATCACATTATACCTCTCTCTGCTAGATTAAATATTTGTTCCTCATGTAGATACTTATAGACTGTAATCAAATCACCCCTTCACCTTCTCTTGAAGTAAATAGATTGAGCTTGTTTGTTTGTTTGTTTTTGTCGAAAAAAAACCCACCAAAAACCCTGAACACTTTTTAGCAAACTTTGTCAGCTTTGGGTTCAAATGTTTGTTTGTTTTTTATTTATTTGAAACCCAAATATTTTTTATCTAGAACGTTTTTCAAATTAGCTTTTTTCAGGATGAAAAAAATCCAGAAAAAAATTGGCAGAGATCAAAAAAGAAAAAAGATTTTTTTTCCCTCAAAATGAACAGTGAAAAATAAATGGCACTTTTAAGACCAACGCAATACCCATCATTTTACAAAGGAGGTAAGTGTGACTAGCCCTAGCTGTCCCCCGCTAACGCTGCCACGCAGTCACCGAAGCAAAGCGCCTGTGCTAAAAAGAAATGCCTCATGTTTGTGCTCTTTGTACCCTGGAGAGAGCAGAGTGGAGTGACTGGGATGTGTGTTGTGAGCAGCTCCGTTGGGGTCTCTATTCCCAACCTTTGCAATCAAGCACCATTAGCTACGTATGCCATGCCAGTTCTGAAGGCTCCCTCAAAGTCGGATGCAGCTATGGCCTAGCCCCCTCCAAAGTGCCACCCACACCTGCAGGCAGGTAAGTTTGGAGAAAGAACGGTGAAGGCCAGAGACTTGGGTTCAATTCCTGCCTCTGCTGTTCCCCTTGGACAAGTCATTTTTGCCCTCTGTCCTCAGATCTCCAGCTGTGTAATGGGGAGCATCAGGCCTTCTTAGAACTGGGAAAAACTGTTTTTTGTCTGAAACTTTTTTCGGTGCAAAAATGGAGATTTGGATCGTGCAAAACTTTCTGTGAACTCGTGTTGGATTTGTGGAATTATCTCGGTTTGGGAAAATAATCCCCACCACCACCCCCTCATGAAGCTACCACGACTTGCTAAACATGAGGCTTCTGTTGCTGGCCTTGGGCTGACAGTCTACAGCAGTGTTGGGGCTCACGGCCAGGCCTTGGCCTCTGAGACCACCTTGCCCAAGTCCGGGGAGGTTGTAATGGGCCTCCGGAGTGGATTTATTCTCCAGCTCGGGATCTGCAAAGCCATAGTCAGCGTGGGAGGTGACGGGGCTGCTGGCGCAGGTCTTGTGGAGCGCTGAGATTGGGCTACGTGGCTGCTCCAGGTCCCGCTGCTTGGCTTGCCTCTTCATCTTATAGCGGTGGTTCTGGAACCAGATCTTCACCTGGTTGGGGGTCAGGTGGGTGACCTTGGCTAGATGCTCCCGCTCAGGAGCAGTCAGGTATTTCTGGAGCTCAAACCTCTTCTCTAGCTCATAAACCTGAGCCTGAGAGAACAGCACCCTCCTCTTCCGCCTGGACGTGTTCTGGAGGAAAAGGGTTGATTTGGCCACCTCGCCGATGTATCCCAGGCAACCAGTGCTGGGCATGTTAAATCCAGACGGTCCCATGTACCTAGAGACTGGGAAAGGAACGAGAAAGTTGGCGCCGATCCTGTCAATGGGCCCCTGCTCCCAGGCAGATCCCCTATAGGATTACGTCGGACTGGATGGGGCAATGTGTGTCATCAGGTCTGCTCTCCTGGGTTCCATCCGTGCAGATTCGCAGCTAGGATTGGGCCCTTGGTTTTAAATGTTCATGTAAAAACAGCTGGTGGCAATATCACTTTCAAATATTAATCAGAATTATTTAGCACAATAATTAACCGCTCCCAGTAGCTAAGGAGCAAGGACGATGGGACGCATCCCACCAGTGGTTTCAATCAGGGCTTAATTTGTGCCAGGGCTCAGAGCCCCAGCACCTCTAAACCCGGCAGTTCATAGCGCCGGCACCTCTGGGCTTGGTGCGTCAATTACGAAAGTATAAAAATTGCTCGAGTCCCGGCACCTCTCTCATTAGAAATTAAGCACTGATTTCAATGGAGGTTTCTGCTTAAAAAGCCACCGCCCAAGCAATACTTGGCAATTGCATAGGGTAACGCTTTTTATCCCAAGATCTCCAAGCACTTTACAAAGGTGGCTCGGTGCCATTATCCCCATTTTAGAAAGGGGGAAACCGAGGCAAGGAGCGGCAAGTAGGGGATAAGTAGCATTAACTCATGAAGTGAAACTAGCTGACATGGTTATTTTCAATCTTGGGATTTTTAAAGTCGAAACGAACTGCTGGCATCACTGTTCTAAACATTCTGAATTTTTTAAAAAGCTTTGATGGTAACATTTAAAATATTAGGGTTTTAAGTTTTGTGGGTTTTTTTAATAATTATTTTAAATCTGTTGAGTAGAAAGGATTTTAGAGCACTCCGAAAAACCGTCTATTGAACAGCAAAGCTATTTTAAACCTTAAACTATAGAAGGGCCACTGCAACAACTTTGGTATCATTAGGATTTTATTTTAAAGCAAAACATGTGCCCGCCATGCAAACAGATTCAATGTTACGCTGGCGTAGAGAGGTGACTGGAAACATAATGATAGGGTTGCATTTGGGGGAAGTAAGGAAATACACAAGCAAAGGTGCTGAGTTATTATTTGACACAGTTTGTTCTCTTGGAGATTACAATGGATTCATGATAGATTCCCGGGTCAGAAGAGGCTACTGCAATTATCCAGTCTGACGTCCTGTTTTACACAGGCCAGAGATAAATAATAAAGAATTCCCCCAAATAATTCCTGTTTGAACGGCGCGTATCTTATAGAGAAACAGGCTTTTATGCTCTCCATCCAGTTTCCTCGCCCCACCACCAGAAGGAATGCTCTGAACTGCCTGGCAATTATTTCCAGGTAGCCAGTTCGATTCCGTTTTTGAATGTTGCAGATCGGACAAGCGGCTCTTAAGTATCGGTTTTAAATATAGAGCCATGATGGGTTTCTATTGGGAGGGGGGAATGAGTAACTGATTGTTCCTAGGTAAACAGCAATAGATAATACCTATTAGGTGAACCCTGAGTTGCTTAGCGGGTGTCAAGGAGGTTGGGGGCAGATTCCCAGCCCCATTGCACCATCGACTGTGATTTACACCAGCTGAGGATCTGACAGTCGCCCTTATTGGTTTCCTGGGTGTAAAATACGACTTTGTTCTGTTGATCTCTTTGAGGTTTTGCCCCAGAGTCACATGGCTGTGAAGGATATCGGAATCTGACCCAAATATTAATTTCTCAGCCTGAATCAGCAAAAGACACGCAAACACATACGCCAAAATATCTCACTGGTGCCCTAGGAAATCTGCACCGCTCAGCCAGGGAATAACTCGGTCACTTTCCTGTTTAGAACAGCAGCTAGATAATTTCTCCCCTGTGGTTTATAAACCTTGATATGTGCCCTTTAAGCAACAGGATTTTAAAGAATGAGATTCCAAACTGTGCATCAGCTGATCTTAAATTGTGGCTTCTTTTTTGAGGGGAACACACAATTCTATGGTGTGTGTTAGACAGGTCAGACTACATGATCACAAAGGTCCGTTCTGGCCTTGGAATCTATGAATGATATAAATCCAAGCGATATACTTAGCAGAGCAGTATGTGATCAGAATCAGTTTCCTTGGGATCAGATAAATGGGGAAACATTGGGACAGGAAAAATTCAAAATATTCTAGCTGGGTGGAGTACAAGCGCCTTTGCTGCTGCTTCTTTCTTTATTTCTCAGCATCAGTTTCCCTTAGAGTTTAATATGATCACTGACTATCAATTTAATAATGTACAGGTTGTATTAATTGTGTTTCTATATTTGATTGCTACATATTGCTGGGGGTTTGCTTTATATGTATGTGTTAATATGCCACTTTAATAATAATAATTAATAATTAATAATGATTAATAATAAAACCTAGCTCTTGTATAGATTCATAGATTCCAAGGCCAGAATGAACCACTGTGATCTAGTCTGACCTCGGGCCAGAGAACTTCCCCAAAATGATTCCCAGAGCAGATCTTTTAGACGAACATCTCCTCTTGATTTAAAAATTGTCAGTGACGGAGAATCTGCCACGACCCTTGGTCAGTCATCCCAATGGTTAATTACTCTCCTCGTTAAAATTAATATAACGCTTTTCATTAGTAGATTTCTGCTAATCAAAATGCTAATTCTTGAGCTAGTTTTCCTCTTGAAAGAGGACTTGCTAAAATCTCTTTTCTTCAAATAACCAAGTTATTTGAAGAATCTTCAGTTTTATGATGTAATGTTAATGTTCATATATTAATTTCCATTAAGATTTTGAAGAAACTGGGAACGTAATTAAACGTTTCTATAAATTATACACGAATCAGCGGTCAGAGTGGATTGAATTGGAGAAATCTCACTAACAGCTGATTGTTTGGAGTTTTCTTTTTAAAAACTACAAGGATCAAGTAATTTGCAATCTAACCATTAGAGAAGGGATTTGGGAATTTTAGATACTATCCGGTACGCAACATAACACTGCTCAGTAAATCTATTAACACCAACGTCCAGCTCTCCTCCAACTGCTTTAAATCAAAGACAAAGCAGCTGTGTTGATTTACGCTAGCTGAGGATCTTGGCCAGAAAGCTTGATTCTCTGCTCACACTGGTGTAAATCACGAGGAACTCCATTTAAACCTTTGGTGTAAATGAATGGCCTGTTGGCTTCAGTGAGGCAACTCCTGTTAGTAGCTAACCTGACCGTATAGGGCTGAAGTTTGTTTATTGGGGTAGCAGCACATGTGGGGTGTTCTTAAAAACTGGAGGGCCAAATCCTGACACCCCTACTCAGGGCAAAACTCCCATTGACCCGAAGGGGTATTTCGCTAAATTTCGTCAATCCGGGGTTTTATATTTCTTCATTCGTATTTTTCACATGCCGCTTGAGGGTTTACAATTAGGTGCATTTGAGATCTCTCTGTCTCTTTAGCTATCTCTCTATCCATCCCCACACACTCCGTCTGTCCTAATGCACATGTTCTATCTATTCCCATACACCTCATCTATCTATCTATCTATCTAATCTGAATTATAAAATCAATGTGCGTTTTTCAGAGGCAGGTGAATCAAAAGTCCTATTATTTTTTTAAACCAGAGGAGTTTACCTTGCCTTCTAGATCAAGCAAAATCAATGCTATGGGGCCATATCATGCAATTTAAATCAATAGCCCCAGTGCAACAAGGGTTCAGTGAGGATTAAGGCTAACAAATAAGACAGTCCTGAGTTCCAGAGCCAAATTGTGTTCACCTCAACTCCAATGAGTGGCTCCATTGAAGCCAAGTCTTCTGGGGAAGGTGAGCTGATATTGACCTGGTATTTCTAATGGGCCAGAGGCTGTAGCATCTATAATCTGTGTTTCTTTCACTTACTTGGTGGGTATGGTCCATCCTGCGTCTGCCCGTACCAGTCTCCGTTGGCGACCCCATTGCGGTAATTGTCCTGGTGGTAGGCTGGTAGGTCAGCAGGGCCTGGGAACGTCCCAGCGCAGTAACCTCGCATGGAGCTTTGAGAGACGCAGTGAGTGACGGAGAAGCCAGAAGGTCCCAGCGCGGGCTGAAGACAAGGCTGGTGAGTGACCTGCATGAACTGCCCGAACCCTTCCATGCATGAGGGTTCCATGGTTTAAAAAAACCTCTTCGGCGCCTCTGTGGAACTCGGCTTGGTCACTGAGTTCAACTGCCTGCTCCCCAGAGCTCATGTGAAACTTGCCGGTCCTGAGACCTCAGAGGTGATTTTTCTTTTTTCTTTTTTTTTTTGCTTTGGTGACTGTCACAAACCCCAGACTTTTGCTGAAGGTTTCAGGGTAAACCCAGCTTCTCAGCTTTCATCTTGTGCACACACCTTATCAGGGCTTATGGGCAGCAGACGCCACAAGGAGAGGAGGGAGAGGGAGGAGGAGCCTTCCTCTTCAGAGCCTCAAACAATAGGGGTGAATATGCCAAGAAGCCTAAGTTAATTGCAACTCTGGTCAGTTTAAAACTATGTGCAAGGCAGTGGGTGGAGGAGTGATGAAAAGCAAGGTTATCCAACGTCCAGTGGAGTGAAATTGCCACTCAAGGCAAGAGGAATCCAAGAAATCCTCATTTAGGATCCTAGCGCCAGATCCTCAGCCGGTATAAACTGTCGTAACTCCATGGAAGTGAAGTGAGTGGCGCTGGGGATCCAGCTCATTGATTGCAATGGAGGGACCCCAGTTTGGACCAGTGGGGATCTGGCCCCATTAAGGTGACCAGATGTCCCGATTTTTATAGGGACAGTCCCGATATTCGGGCCTTTTTCTTATACAGGCACCTCTTACCCCCCCACTCCCTGTCCCGATTTTTTCACACTTGCTATCTGGTCATGCTCAGCCCCATTGACTCCACTGGTGCTATGGTGATTTGCCCCTGCTGGGGATCTGGCCCCATTGACAGAAAACGTGAGAAGGGAAAGATCACGTAATCAACGCACTCCCTCTTCGATTGGAAGTGGGAGTATGGAGATCACTTGTTCAGCGCGGAGGCATTTGTCATTGCGTTTGTCTCCTGGAAAATGCTGCACCTTCAGGCTGGTCTACGCTGAAAACGTGCGTCAGCCTAGCTGTGTTGCTCAGGGGTGTGGAAAACCCACGAGAGCCGGTCTATGCCAGTCTAATTCCCAGGAGCCAGTGCAGCTCTTCTGTCGACCTAGCTACTGCCTCTCTGGGAGGTGGATTAACGCCCATCGCTGCAGCGAGGGGCTACACTGAAGTGCTACAGCAGCGCAGCTGTAGGGTTTTAATTGTAGACAAGGCCTTAGATGGGTTTTGTGAATTTTTCAGTGTAAAGTAAAAATAATTTAAAAAGGGATTAAAGGCTGGCTACGTTTCCACAGGAAGGGAAGACTTTAATTTTCCGCAACTCAGGACTGAATCGGTCTTGTACACTCTGTGCATAAGAGAGCTTGTGTGTGTGAATCTGTTTTGTGAGGTGTGTGCGTGAGAGACAGTGCGTGAATCTGTTTTGTAGTGTACACAATGGTAAAGTGTGAGTCTATGTGTGCCTAAATCTATTTTGTAGGGTATATGTACCTATGGAGTGTGCGTTTGTGTGTGAATTGTACCAGAAGCCTCATGCAAAATGTGGGTCAATGAATAACGTGAAAATAGACACTCTTTGGAGAGTCAGGGAATAAATGATTGAAGGGAGAACACTTTTTCCCTGGATGTGGGTGAAACACCCCGTGATCG
This sequence comes from Macrochelys suwanniensis, assembly GCA_033296515.1. Lineage (NCBI taxonomy): Eukaryota > Metazoa > Chordata > Testudines > Chelydridae > Macrochelys > Macrochelys suwanniensis. The sequence continues at coordinate 1,764,204 of CM065800.1, read as the reverse complement.
CCTTTGACACACACCATAAAAAGTGGCTGTGAATGATAACAAATGATTGCCCTGGTGACTGGTTTGGTAACATCATCCCTTGGGTTGCATCCTGGCTGTGGGATGACATCATTGCATGGGAAGACAATCCTAAATTCTTGTTTGACTTTAGGAGGGAGGGCTAACAATATGGACATGGAAGTATTAATTAGTAGTTATAGACGCATAAGGCAGCACCTACAAACCTTTCATTTGCTAAAGAAGCCCCTGTTGGATGGGTGTTCAGGTTATCAGGGCTCAGATAACTGATCACAACTGCTCAGATAACTGATCACAAGTGTTTGTGCACTGTTGTTGCTTGTTGCAATCTTGCTAGGACAGAAGCTCTGCTTGTGTAGTTAGGCCCTGGCTCAGAACAGCACTTTAGCACTTGCTTAAAGTCAAGCTTTTGCTTAATGGGGATGCTAACTGGATTCACACACTACTTTGTCACTAGATTTAGTGACTTTTTGGTTTGCCTGGCGGTCAAACAAAGTGACCAGTGACAAATCTAGTGACTTTCACTGCCAATGACAGTGACATTCAGAGAAAGAAGCCACCAATATGTATAGTCACAAAATCATTCACAAGCAGCTCTATAGTGTTAATAAAATCCGTTCCATGCTCTTCTTACTACTTGCTTTTGCACACCAAGTCAATGTCATTACGTCTCAACTGAGCATGTCCTCGGAAGGAATCGCATTCCAGGGCTTCTTGGGCTGAGATCACTCTAATCTGCAGGCGAGGAAAAGATGTTTGTGGAGGCTAATTAAATACTTCTGCTAAAGCCAAGCGCACTTTGGCAAGAGCAGCACATTAGCCAGCTTGTTTTTCGCCAAATGTTCTTTCTCGCCCCTCCATAGTAGGTAGCACAGCCTATGATGCAGGGAAAGACGGCTAATGAAGTGAGCAGGGTGGGGGAGGCAGGCTAGCCAGCGAGGAGAGCCGCACGGATGGAAAGTGGGGTGGGATGAGACAGGGCCGTGTGCCCCAATGGGGCAGGGGGCACCATGCCTCCAGGGAGAAAGCCCTTACTACGGGATCAAAGGTGGAGTTAACTTGATTTTGGCACCTCTTTACTCCTTCCCCTGGTTTGCTCAGCTGTTTTCAGAAATCAAACCCTGGAAGCCGGGGGGAAGGAATCTGGCTAGTGGATTTTTGTTTTTAAATCTACTTTCTTGGCTCTGTGCAGGGCCGAGCTCAGGACAGTGAATGCCCTCTTCCCCAGGCTGTGGGCCCTCCCTTTCACTAACCTGTCCGCTCAAATCCAGGCTGGCAATCTTGCTCATTGTAAGTATTTGTATGAGCTTCTGAGTTGCCAGGTATCTGGAGAAGTGGCGAGTTGGATACGGCAATTGTTCTTTGCTTTCTGAGATTTCATGAGATTGGCTTAAAATCATGACATTATTTTAAATATTGGGCTCTACTTCATCTTCTGCTTTCTCCCCTTTTCACTCACACAGTGGTCATGTTTCCAAGCTTTTCTCTGCTACCATGAGAGCTAGAAACTTTTATTTTTATTATTATTGGTCACAATCGCAGATTCTCCTGACTCCAGAAGCTGGGGCTTTCCACAGATTATTTGCCCAGCGCTTTGAGGATTCAGAAGGGGCCACGTGGGCATGGCGTGTTATATCAGGTTGATTTTAAAAGGGGAGGAAATGAATTATTCTCCACAGTTCCACTAGGAGGAGGTAGAACTTCTGGGTTGTTTTATGGTCACTGTTCCAGGTCACTGCAGATGATGCTGCTATTTCGGTCTGGGGCTTGCCATCCTCCTAATCGATTCAGCAACCCAGGGCATCCCATGGTACAAACAGGGCCCTGTGAAAATTCCCACCGGAGCTGTACATTCAGAGCCGTTCCGCAGCCAGCGGTGGTTTGATCTCATGATGCTGTGAACAAAGGTTGCTCTGTTTTAGCACAGGACATGACTGAGTCAGATTCCCCCAAGCCCCGTCTCTGCCCGGAGGTGCAAGCTAGTCTCGTGACACCAGAGGCTTGGACGCCACCCGTCTCCTGTTCTGTGTCTGCTTGGTGGGTGATATGCGCGTGGCCTGCTCAAAGCCTAATGAGGTGGTGTCCGTGGGCTTTGGGAATGTGAAACCCATCACCCTCCCCACCAACCCTGGTGCCGGGACTGCAATGCTCCTCTCCCAGGAGGACCCCCTGCTGCGGATGTAGGGCTACAATACCAGCCCCAGCTTCTCTGCAGCACTGGGGCCATGGGGTTCCCTGTCCTTCTTGCTAAAGCCTTCCATATGGTGGGGGCTTGCTTGACTGATCTGCCTACTCACGGCTCCATCAGCCTTGTCCCCAAATCTTGCTTCGTACTACTGCCCACCAAATTGCAGGCCCTGGCAATGGGGAGTTCTCTGCGGCAGAGAGGAAGGGTGGCCTAAGGGTTTGGGTGATCACCTGGGACTAGGGGGTGAATCCCCTGCTCTGCCACAGCCCCCCTGTGTGACCATGGGTAAGTCTCTTAGCCCAGATCCTCAAAGGTATTTAAGTGCCTGACTCCCGTGGGCTATATAAGTACCCTCTGACAGGAATGGTTTTGGCGCTAGGCCTGTTGAGCTGTCTCTGCCCATGCACCCAAGAGCATGCTGGTAGCTCAAGCTGGGTCCCTGCCCCAGACAACCTACAATGGAATTGCAGATGCAAGGCAGAGAGGAGAAGGCTTGTCTTGTGGCTGAAGTTCTGGTGATCAAGGTTCAATCAGAGGCTCTGCCATGAACTTGGCATGCCTGAGCGGGGACTAATGTCAGTTGTTGGGTTTGGCAGGCAGGTGGTGGTGGTGGCCTGTGATACACAGGAGGTCACACCAGAGGATCTGGCGGTCCCTTCCGGCCTTGAACTCTGTGGCAAAGGTGGCTTTATGCTACATTTCCATCTGCTTTGATCCTGCAGCCAATAACGTGGAGCAGCCTAAAGGCTGCTCTCAAATCCACTAGCTTGTAATGGTCAACTCAGGCTCATCCTAGTCCCCTTGATACGCCCTCTCCCCCGTGAGGAAGGTAGAAGGAGGGGGCGGAAGAGAGAGTTGTGCATTCTCTAGCCAGCTGAGGATTCCCTTGCCCTCAGTGGACAAGGGGGTTTGTGGGGTGAAGGCATGACAGTCCAGCCAAACCCAGGACGGTGGGAGGTCTGCGTGTGCCCTATTAACTGTCTCCACGCCCTGGCCCAGGAATTCTGCTTTTGCACAAGTCTGAGTTTGATAGCGGTGTGGGGAAGAAGCAGGTGTTGTGGGGAATTCATTTACGAAACCCTGAGTTTAAGGATCTGTAAGTCCTGGAAAGCTTTTTCTCCCTTTCAAATAAATGCCCTACCCTCTGGATTGTATAGGCGCCTCTCTACAACGCTTTCGTTGTGGGATTGGATCTCTGTCCATACATTCAGGTCAAAGTCCCAGCTCTGGGGGGAGGGGGGGAGAAACTTCTTTCCTAAACTAATTGCGCGTTATTAAAATGATTGTTCTGGAAACATCCACGAATCTCTCCGACTCCCCCTTTGTTAATTACACCTGCCAGCATCCAGCGACACAGAGCGCCTGGGGCCAGACCACTGCAGCGAAGGAGAAAGGGGGAGTCTTATGTGTCATTGCCAGACCGCTGCAATCAATTCTACACCCGTTTCCCACGAACCACAACCCTAGTTGTATCGAGCCCAGTTTTTAGGCGGGAGGAGGGAACAGCAACGGGGATGAGATTTAACGTGCGGAGGAACAAAGGTGCTGCGAACAGTCCCCTCCCCTCCTTTGCTTCCTGCCAGTGGACTCGTCGGAACGTTGGTGTTAAAACCAGCTGCGTTGCCGGGTTCTAAATTAGAACGCCCGAGGTTTCAACGTTCTGGGCTAGGCTCTCCGGGCGAACGTTGCTGTCCCGGGCCCCTGCGGAAGCAGCTGTCATGGCTCTTAAAGTCCAGGTGGTTTATTGGTAAGCTGGGGGTGGGGAGTAGCTGGCAGCGTTGTGTGCGTGGCCACAGCACTCGGCGCCGTAGGAGCTGGCCGGTTCTGGCCCATACCCCCCCCTCTGGAAGAGCGAGGGCACATGCTTGCGTTGCTGTTCATGCTAGGGGCCGCTTACCAGGCCAGAGGAAAAGAGGGGGGGCCCTTCTTTTGTTCTCTTGCTGTCTTTCAGCTAAACGCTGGGCCTCTCTGGCTGAGCAGCGAGGAGTCCCACTCTCTTGCTGGTGTGAGATGCCTTAAAGTGGGGGCAGGGCTCAAATGGTAAGAGTGGCGTCACCCTGACAAATATCGAGGCAGAACAAATGACATGTCCCCAGGGGACGTGTGGCTGGCAATGGCGTAAAGTGTTTGGCTGCTGTTCTGCTGCAGGTGTTGTTGGCCGGTTGCCTTCCCTAAAGGCTTGTCTCTCTCGCCAACAGAAGTTGGTCCCCTAAAACTGATGACCTCCCCCCCACCTTGGCTTTCGGCCAGGGCAGAGAGCTGTGTCGGCTAGTCCTGCATTGACCTGGGGTGGGGTATTTGTAGAGGATGCTCCAGGGGCCGAACCTGCTGAGCTAGCAAAGTATTCATTAAGAGCAGCGAGACTGGATAACTCTCACTTTTGCCCCAGCTGCTTAGTGGTCCAGACCCAAAGCCCATTGAAGTCAGGGGGAGGCTCTCTGTTGATTTCAGGGCCTTCTGGTAAATCCCCGTGTGCTGTTACTGGCCAGAAGGCCACAGGACAAACAGGGGAATCACCCTGTGCTGCCCTCTTAGGAATGGTCTGGCTGGGGGCCGGATTCATGCCCCCTTGAGATCAGTTGACTGGGTTGGAGGGTAACTGGGCTGATACCTTGGAACTTAAATTGAGAGCTCTTTAAGAAACCTGTGTGGTAGGGGATTAAGCTACTTCTGTCCCACAGGGTAAAGGAAGCTGCTTACAGCCTAGCACGCGCTGGCTGAATGGTAGGTGGACTAATGCCACCTCTGTGCAGTCAGGGGAGTCCTCGTTTATATTTGGTACTCCGGCTGCAAAGCTAACGCCGCCTCTGCCCACGTTCAGTCAGCCAGAGCTCCAGATAGGTATTGTTGCCCTGGAATAGACCGGCATCTATCTTGCTTAGTGCAAGACACCTTAATCCTGACCCGCTGCACCCTTTGCTAAGCGAATCCTCTGCCTCTCGGCGTAATGAAAGCTCCAGAGCGATACTAACTCTTGTGTGCTGTGGGAGTGGAGGGGTTATTCCATGCCCATGGGGCAGCAGTGAGAAATGGTGACTGCTGAAGCTGGGGTGGAGCTTAGGAAAAAAAAGGTGGGTGGGAATCCCACCTCCTTGCCAATAAAATGGTTTTATGCTGCTCAGTTAGTTGCTGTGACTCGGGGGTTTAGGCAACTCTACTGGTATTACAGAACAGCATTCAGCGTCTTCTAAGAGGTTTCTGTTCCTGGCAAAAAGCACCCTCCTACTCTGCATTCCCATGCCTACTAGAATGATTTCTGGAAGCGCCAGCTTCTGCTGCATGTGCATCTAAAATAGACACAGGAAGGGCTAGTGTGACGTCTCTCTTTAAAAGCTCTTTCGCAGCAGCCAGTCGCGCTCTTGCACCTCCAAGGGTGGTTAGGGGGCCAGTTTGTCCCAGCACCAGCAGGTGTGACTGCAAAGTTCATATGCGCCCTATTCCAAATAATACCAATTAGCATCTGCGGATAAAGTCAGCAGTTGACTGTGTCTTGACACAACCTAAATGCAATGCAAGTAAGCGCATGGCAAGAAGGCTCAACTTGAGTCTTAAGTTTCTAATGAAAACAACTAGCAACAATCAGCATCTTTAGTGGGGTTTTACCCTCCCAGTGATTTGTCACTTTATTGTTTTCTGTGGACCAACATCGATGCTCAAACCCCAGTGAGATGTCCTCAAAAAGGGTGTCATGTTGTCTTCTCTGTGGAACAAGTCAGATGGCAACAGCCCACTGCTTCTGGAGGCAGCATGGCCTTGTGGCAGAGCACTGGACAGGGTTTTGGGATTCCCAGCTCTGCCACTAACTTGCTTGGGTGACCTTGGACAAGTTCCTTTCCCTTCCATAAAATGGAGCTATTTGATGCTCCTTTGCAAAAGCACTTTGAGATCGGCTGATGGAAAGCACTATAGAAGAGCTAGGTGGTGGTATGATTTTGCAGCCCAATGTAGCTCCCCTTTGTCTCAAATGGCAGGAGTCCAGGTGGGATTTTCAAGGAAGCTAGGTGCTCAGCTCCTGTTTGAATCCAGCCTTTGTCCCGTCTTTGGTTAGCATCTAGATGCTGAAATAACTTTTCTTTGTCTCCTTGCAGCGGGGCCTGAGGTTATGCTCCCAAGGTAAGCGACCAGCTCCCTCTGTTCAGTTCCAGTTATACCTCTTGTGGCGGTGGGTGAACTGGACGGAGGGGCTCTAGGACCCCATTCACGTTCCCAGGACTTGGTCCAAGTTACTGGCCATCTGCAAGGAAAGGAGGTTCTCCTCCAGAGAAAGTCAGGCTGTAGCACGTCATTGGATCTGCTCTTGGAGCGTCCCCAACCCTTTTGCCCCAGCCTGACCCAACGAGAACCGCTGGGCTTTTCCTCCCCCTTTGGTCCCCAGTTGGCCGCCTGGCCTGTCTGAATCTGTGCATGAGGAGGTATAAATGGAGTTGCGCTGGTGAGAAAACTAGTGCGAACAGAAGCAGGCAGTTGGGCTAAAAAGGGCTGGTGTACCTGCAGCAGGCCATGTGGCCTGGCTGGGTGAGGCTTGGCTCACTAGCTGGCATTGTTGCCAGCTGTTTTTAGGTGTGTGAAGTAACAGCAGAGCCAAGATTCAGCTAGGGCAAGTCCTGATGAAGACCTATCAGGCATTAACTCTGGATTCTGCCTTTCCTCTCTCTCCTTTCTAGTATAAACAGCTCAAGAAGGAACTTGAAAAACAGTTCCCAGGCAAGCTGGAGATCGTGAGTATCCCGGGACTGTCCAGAGCACTTAGTTTCTGTGTCTGTCTGACTCCTGATCAGTGAATATGCATGGCCAAGGGATAGCCACGTTCTCTAAAGCTCCGGTTCTGTACTCTCAAAACTCCTGTTGCCTTCAGTGGGAACCTGCGATGCAGGAGGCTCTAAATAAATCCCTCCTCACCTTGGTGAGACCTGACAGAACTGTCAGACTAAAAGCATGTCCTGTCCAGCATAAATCTGGAACGTGGTTGTCAGATCCATGGTTCATCTAGTCTAGTATCTTGTCTGTGAATGTGGCCAGTGCCACATGCTTGAAGGGAAGCTGCTAAACCTCTCTGATGGGCAAACAGGAACAGACATAACCACAGGGAAAGCTTTGACCTGACCCTGGGCTGCTGCTGGTTGGCTTACAAAGCATGCGCCATGTGGTAGAGGTAAGGAAGCCTTGAGCAAGGAAGCATGGAGAGTGGCATTAAGGTGGAAGGAGGACAGTCCTTGCGGTTCTGCAGGACTGAAGCTGTTTGGACAATCTAGTATCATGTCCTGCTTCCCTTTTGCGCCTCAATCTATACATACTCTTATTCTAGATTAGAAGCAGTTTGGGATAGGAATTCTTTGATATCTTTGTGAAACTCCTGGCTTCTAGAATATAAATTAATTTAATAGATTAAGGCCAGAGAAGGGCCCATTATGATCTAGTCTGACCTCCTGCATGACCCCAGGCTAGAGAATCCCACCCTATCATTTCTGCATCAAACTCATAACCTCTGTTTGCTGATATATTCTCCTCTCTGGTGAGAACTGTAGGGAGCACTCCTGTTGAATTAGAAATCTGCAGAAGAAACTAACATGAAGGGGAGAGCTCACTGCTTAAAATAGCCCAGATCCCCTTGGGGCTCTTCATTCTCAAGGTGACTGACTCCTCTTCTCTGCTTAGAGTGGCGAAGGGACCCCTCAGGTCACAGGATGGTTTGAAGTGACAATCGCAGGCAAACTGGTGCATTCAAAAATGGTGAGTGGTCTCCTCCCTTCCCATCTCGTTTCCAACCGAACTGCTCAGCTGATTGTCTGCCCACACAAGGCGGGTGATGTGCATGAGACAGGAAGACTCCTTCATAGAGATGTGTTGTGAGCACAAAGCTGGGAGCCTGGTCTGGGCTGACATCTGTAGCCAGAGTCTGCTGTCGAAGCTGGAGCGGTAGTCCTGTCTACAGCTCTACCAGCTTGTACAATGATCCCCTTAGAATCTGCATGCTGATCAGTTAGGTGGGGGCTTCTAAGGAGCAGTCACTGTGGGTCAGTAGGTTGGTACTCTTCCTTAGGTGTGTTAAGTCTCATCTCCAGCAGCACCGATCAGCCACTGACTCCTTCTAGCCCACTCACTGGGCATGAAAGTGTTAACCCGATGCCCTGTTCATGTTGCAACTCGAGTGACTTATCTTGACTCCCTAAACTTCCTCTGCTGTTGCAGTAGGATACAGGCTGTGGGGTTTTTTATTCTCTCTTCCTGCCCCTCTCCCCAACAGTTGCCATTTTCCACCTCAAAGATGGTTGCATTTCAGTGATGGATGAAACCTGCATCCTTTATCTCTAAGGACGGCAAACTGAAATGGCTTATTAGCAGCCACCTTTGCTGGCCTTCACAGCTCCTTAGAAAACTTCGATGCTAAAATAGCCTTTGGCTCTTGCAGCTGCTGGTGCTGCAGGTCTGGGAGGGGGAAGGGGGGGATTAGAGCTGTTGGTCCTACATTGAAAGTTCTTTCACTGTCAAGTGTCTCTTTGAGTTTGCAGAACTGAGCGCTGTCCTTAAGGATGCTCCAGGAGCCTGCTGAACTTTGACTGTCCTGTATGGGGCACCTTCTAGAAGGGGTCATGTTTGCCCATATTTCTTGGCAGGGGGAAGGGGCCGTAAGTTTCACCTGCCCCCTTGCTAACTGGCTTCTCTCTGGCAGAACGGGGATGGATTTGTGGATAATGGCATCAAGCTCTCCAAGATCGTGGCAGCCATTAAAGAGGCGTTGGCTTTGGTATAGGAACAGCAGAATGCATCGGTGGCTCCGTACATAGCACAGGTAAAGTTGTGGGTCTGGCTATCCCAGTAGCGCTGTTTCAGCCCTTCCTCCTTGGATAAACGGAGCCTTGCTGCATGTGGCTTTCTAGTAGGAGGCCTTTAACCAAGGTCCTATCCCCCTCGGCATGGGTATTACAAATATGATGAGGCACCCGAAAGAGCAAGGACATGCCATGTTATGGCTGGTCAGAACTTCATCTTTCTCCCCCACCACATTATACTCCATGCTGGAGCAGCTCTTGCGCTTCACCCCAGAGGTGGCTGCATTCCAGCCTATATACATAGAGCCTTCCCAAGTGTTTCCTTGTCTGTGTTAAAATGCTGCAAATCCTAAAGCTCCCAGCTGCTCTGGTTATGCTGGCTACCACCAGCAGGGCAGAACATTCATGGGAGGCAAAAAGATGTCAGACTCCTCATGGAATTAACTTGGCAAAAGGAGTCAGAAAATGCGTGTGGTTCTGGTGGGCTGAGGTGCTGTGAATCCAGGTGGTGCTGAAAGCAGACTCACCCGCTTGGTAAATTTGTGCATGCAGCCTCTGGAACAAAGGCAAGAACCCTGGTCTGTTGGATCCCAAAATGCTTCAAGTACATCAGACTGGGAAGATTCTGAGTAGGGTGGCCAGACAGCAAATGTGAAAAATTGGGATGGGGTGGAGGGTAATAGGAGACTATATAAGAAAAAGCCCCCAAAATCAGGACTGTCCCTCTAAAATCAGGACACCTAGTCACCCTATTTCTGAGCCTTCAGTCCCGCTGCCGTCACAGACGGCTCCAGCATAGAATTCTGTACGTAAACGTCTCGGTCTCCATCTTCAAACTAGCTCGCACCCTCTGCTCCATTTCGGAGGTTGTTCCACACCCTCACTCCTCTGGCGGTTAGTCTTTTCATTTCCAGCCCAAATGTATTCCCGATCAATTTGTAGCCGTTTGTTCTTGTGCCAATAATGTCCTTGAGTTTCAATAGCTCTTCTGATGTTTTTTTCCCTACCACACCCTGACCTATTTAGAGAGAGCAATCAGATTTTTCCCCTCTCAGCCTTCACTTGATTAGGCTAAACAAGCCAAGCTCTTTCCATCTCCTCTCCTAGGATGGGCTCTCCAGCCTCCTGATCATCCTTCTTTGCACCTAGTCCAGTTTTATTTTTAAACTTCAAGTTCATTAACTATATACGTTCTTTCTCTTCCTCTAGCTTGATGAGCATTTGCTTAGCTCAGCTCGGCCGAGCGCTTGATGACGGGAGTTGCCGAAATGTCCCCTGACACATGGCCGTTCCCAGAAGTTTTTTGCGCAGGATGCCGGTTTGAACAAAGGCAGATGAGAATCCAGCTCTGTACTTTGGCATACTTTATATCTGTACGCACCGCCTGTCTAGAGTTGAAACGGCCCCTCTAACGTGCCCTGTTATCCCACCTTGTGCCACTAAGGTGCCTCTAACTTTGAGTAATTCTTGAGTGCGTTTCACTGCTCAACCTTACAGAGAAATCTGTTAGTGCTGAAATTGCAACAGCAAGCTTTGTCTGGGGTTTGCTGGGATCAAGGCTGTCAAGTAAGGGAGGGTCACCATCTGGGAATCCCATCAGTGTGGGGAGAGGAATTAGCAGCTCATTGTCAGGTATGGGGGGAACTGGGAGGGAAATGAGAGAAAATGACTCAATAGTCTGTTTAAATTATAAAAATCCTGAGTTTTAAACTCCCAACCTTTTCTTAAACTGGTGTCAAAACAGTTGTTCCCTCTTCTGCAGAACCTTGATGCGGTCTTGACAAATTACATTGAGATGTCCCAGCTAGGCAGTGGAGTTTGCTCACAAAACGTAACTTCTAGATCATGGTATTTCTGAATCGTGATAATGCACGTCCTCCTTCCAAGATCACCCAATGTTGCAAAACTGGGTTTTTTAATTTTGTTGTATAATTAACTTTTGTTGCACTTCAGAAAGGTGTCTGTCAAATTAAATAATGAAAATCGTAAACTGGTTGTGTAGTGGCTTCTTTCTAGTGCTTGCTATCTGACCAAACACACAGCAATAGCAGAATCTCCATTCCCTTGCAATAGGGGGTATAATTCTTCTATACCAGTACTCCGAAACAAGCGGCACGTGGTCTAATGGTTCATTGCAGTGTGACTATCATGAAAGCAGCATTCCAGGTCCTATATCCAAACCCATCAGGCTCCTTCCACCTATACACTCCACTCCGGTAAGCCTGATGCAGCCTTTCATCTTTCCAGACTTCTTTGCTACCTCAGTAGTGGGGCTCATATTGAGATGTCCCAGCTAAGCAGCAAATACTTCTAAAGCAGCCGGGACCTTGCTTTTTGTGACCTCAGAGTTCTCCTTCTGCCACATCTCCAGGGTCTTGTTACAATGGCTCTGATCCACAGTCCCCCAAACCTTGAAACAAAAGAAAACTGGTGGCATGTGCAGGCCAGTTCTGTATTGTGACTTTTGCTTCCCCCCTCTCTGCTTCAGGCTACAGTAGCATAGGCTGCTGCAAGTCAAGCAGGGCAGAGCTGGGATGGAGAGTGGCAAGTGTACTAGCAGAGATGGCTGTAAATGGGGACTGCAGTACATGAGCTGTGTGCACAATGCCTACCCTATGCCAACATGTTCTTAGGCTCATTTTCATGAATGCTAAAATAAACCTTCATTTAAAAGAAAAATTAATTGGCTTGGCCCAAGTTACCCCTGTAATTTGTACCTATTATGAAACAACTCTTGTAAGTAACCAGTAAAAGTAAATCCTCTGTCTGGTGAGGCCAGGCTAGTAAGAGGTCTCTGCTGCCTAGGGTGAGACTTATTTAAAGCTCTGACCTTCCATTGCTATGACAACTTGATGCCCACTCTAAACACCGCATTTTGTAATAATTTAACTCTTTAATCCAACAAGCCTGTTTTTTGTTCTTCCACAGTTGACCTGATTTAAGGTGGAGCCTAGGAACCCATGACCATCTCTGTAGTGCTTAGGGATTAGCTCAGAGCCCCCAGATTTCCAGTAGAGTGGAGATATTTGTAAATGAGTTCTCACATCACCGATGTCTTCTTTATGAAAATGGTTCAAGATAACGCACCTTGGGGGTGGTCTTAATTCAGATCTATCGTCAATCAGAACTCTCCTTTTTAAAAGGAAAAATGGTGGTCTTGTGGTTCAGACCTAAAACCGAGAGGTTCTATTCCCAGTTATGCCAGACTTGCATTGTGACATCACCTTTATCTCCCATTCCTCATCTGTAATATCTACCTTGCCAGGAGCAGCCAAGGTCAAATTTCAGGAGTGTTTGTAGTGTTCCAAGAGTCATGGGGGGGGGATGATCGAGGAGGACAAAAATATAATTAATTAAAAACTGATTAAACTACATTTAGTGCTTTGTCTAAATATGCATTTTAGTACAGTTTTTTAGCAACTCTGGTGAGGGTGAAGAGATACAACTGTGCCCTCTGGTGCCCATAATGATAAATGCAGGAAGTATAAAATTAGCAATTTCCTGGTGGTGGTTTTTTGGAATATCCTTGCAGGACAAATCTAGGAATTCATGGTTTATTTCTATTGGGGGTAGTGCCCTGGGGAGCCCAGGCAGCACTAGGCGCCCAACTGTGCTGGGTTTCTGTAGAAACACTCAGGGAGAGATGGACCCTGCATTTAGGACTCCTATATCTTTGAAGAATGAGGCCTCAGAGTGAGTTTTGAGTTGTCTAGTAACAGTGGGCCTTATTTGGGTTTGAGCAGAACTGGATCACACAGTCACTCCTATCCATCCTCTGCTGTAATTGAGTTTGTACTGGTGACCCCTTAGAAATTAGTACAAGAAGGCCGCACGCTTTGTTTCTCGTGTAGGCTGAGCTCTGTAGGTTATCTAAATCCCAATGGAGGCCCAACTGGATGGGCTCCCAAGAACAGGGTCCCGTTACACAGGACATCCCACATTCACACAGTAGGAGATATTCCTACCCCAAAGAGCTTGCATATGTTTCACACCATCTGCAGCTGAACATCTTTTGAAAGTGATCCATTGTTCTTCATAGCCACTGAGGGTAGGATGAGAAGTAATTGGCTTAATTTGTAGCAAGGGAGAGTCACATTGGATACTAGGGCAAACTTTCTAATGCTAAGGATAGTTAGGCACTGGAGCCGGTGACCCAGGGAGGTTGTGGAATCACCATCACTGGAGGTTGTTAAGAACAGATTGGACAAATCCCTGTCAGGGATGGTCTAGGTATAATTCAATCTCCTACAGTGCAGGTGGGTGGGCTAGATAGGACCTCTTGAGGTCCCTTACAACCCTACATTCCTCTGATCAAACTTGCAAACACCTTTTGCACATGCTTCACTAAAGCAACTACTAGTTGAAGTTGAGAGGACTGCTCATGGCAGTAAAGTTAAACATGTCTGCAGGATTGGGGCTTAAGACTGGAGATTTCCCCATGACCCAAACTAAATTCTTGTGTCCTACAACTTGCCCCCATGGGTTTCAAAGTTTACAGACCTTCAGCTCTGCAGTACCTAGTGGATAATTAACTTATTGCTTAAGAATGGTACCAGCTTGACAGCCTTGCAGCCTAAAGCGCTGTGTTTATCCACAGAACCAGTACAGCCCAGGCCGTGGCAGGGTGAACAACCTCACCGCCGCCCTGGAGGGACAAGTACTAAGGGTTAGAGGAGAAGTCAGTCTTCACAGCCCATTCTCCCTTTGCCCCTTGTTACTGAGCATCAGTGAGGGGACGGTCACAATGCGGACACTTCTCCAGCTAGCAGTCATCTCCTTTTCCCCATAGGCCACTGGAAAAGACCTCAGTCCATTCCTATGGGCTGTAATGATTTCCCTACCCAGCCAAATTGCTCCAGTCTTTAACCATACCACCACACGTAGACATATTTGTTGAGGCGGATCATGTGACAATAGTATTTTCTGCTCAAAGAGAGAGCCGAGTGTATGGGAAAAGTGAAGTACTGTCTAAAAACATGTCCAAGGGCACCATATACAGTAGGTCTCTTACCTGAGATAATAGGGGGGTAGTGACTAGTTAATTATCCTCTCTAAAGCACCTAGCTATTAGGTACTCGTATGATGTGATTCTGGCATCAGCACCAGGTGATGTGACTTGTGATAGGGAAGGCTGGCATAATGTTGACAGTGGCTTGATGCGGGGAAAACACTAAAATTTGCACCAGCCCTACTTGACGTGATTGGTGATAGGCTATTGACGTTACACGGGTGTCAACCCCACTGGTCACGGCTCGTGCAGGGGGTAGATGTGACTCGTCTGAGGGTTTGATAGTGAGATACGTGGCTAGTTGGCATGACTTGGCATGGCTTATACAGGGAGGTTCGTATGACTAGTGCAAAGGGCTTGATATAATTTGTGCACTGGAAGGGGTGGCCAAAGTTTCTGTAAGGGCCTTGACATGTGAAATATTGGAAAGGTTGGTGTGAATATGTGTGTGTGTGGGGCGGGGTTTGGCATGTTACATGTAGGGAAGGTTGGCATGACACACCTGGGGGAGGCACTTGGTGTGGTATGTGCCAGGGGTTTCGCGTGTTATATGTAGGCAAGGTTGGCATAACACACACCAGTGGTGCTTGGCGTGACTTGTGCCAGGGGTTTTGCATGTGACATGTAGGCAAGGTTGGCAAGATGCATGCTGGGGGGCGCTTGGCGTGACTTGTAAGAGGTTTACTGTGTTATGTGTAGGCGAGGTTGGCATGACACGTTCCAGGACTTTGGCGTGTTACACATAGGCACAGTTTGGTGTGACGCATGTGGAGGGGGGGGGCACTTGGCGTGATTTTGTGCGAGATTTTACCTTGCACGTAGGCACATGCCAAGGGTTTAGCCTCACTCGAGGGAGGTCTTAACGTAGCTCACGCAAGGGGCATAAAATGCAATAGGGTCTGTGGTTAAATGAAGGCTCCCCCTTGCCAGCCCTGTGACTGGGCGGTGGAAGCTGGGCAGCCTGGGTGGCGCTTACAAGATGGCGCCCACACAGCCTGGTTCACCTCAGCTGACCTCCCCTCCCCTCCCCTCCGCCCCATTGCATGATGGTTAAATAGCCCAGCCGGGGAACCCGCCATTTTCTGCTGGGGCTGGCGGGAAAGGCGGGAAGGGACCGAGCGCAGCGCGAGCGCCGGCGCGGGACTCCCAACGGCTCCAACGGTCGCTGCAGCGAGGGGCGCGAGCCGCACACTCAGGTAACAAGGAGGCGCGAGACACCCCCGTACCCGGGCTTCCCCCTCCCCCCTCGTTCGAAAAAAGGGGGGGTGAGTAGAAACCGAGATCGTCTGAGGAGCCCCTTCCACCAAGTAAGTCCCGCCTTCCGTCTGTATCCTGCAGCTCATTGGTCGGGCGATACGAGAGCATGGTGGCCGCGCTGATTGGCTGGAAGCCCCTGAGGCAGCCCCGAGGTCGATTGGTCATGAGCCGCGTCAATCACCGAGGAGGCTTCGCGGCTCTACCCCCTTTCTTGTCAGGTTACATACCGGTTGGCTGGCGACGCTGGCCAATCGGGAGAAAGCCTCGGTTAGCCTGGGGAAGGTCACCTGACACTAGTTAACCAATGAAACCCAGACTTGGGGCAAAGGCTTCTGGAAGATGTAGTCTTTCTTTTTTTTTAAAAAAAACACTTTATGTGGGTAAAGGGGGCAAACTGGGAGCTAGGACTCCTGGGTTCTCTTTAAAGCAGACTCTGGTGGCTCTGCAGGGGCCACGGAGGTGGGACGCCATGGTGAAATTTGGTGTGGGGTTGCTATTGTCATTGGCTCCATCGCCATGATGTCTGGTTGCCACAATCGCCATGGCGCCTGGTTGCCAGCCTGGTGCCCAAGGTGCTGGTGCTGGTGTGGAACCGGCGCCTCGGCGGGGTCTCGCATAACACCGAGCCGGCTCTGAGGCCAGATCTCTCCTTTGCAGGGTTGTCGCTCGTTTCGGGCCCAGAGCAGCCTCTGCTCCATGGACGGTTGATGGCCCCTGGCTGTTTGTAACCTTTCCCCCCCGCTGCATGTTCGCTCCCAGCCAGGATGACCCTCCCCACAACGATCCCTTTTCCAGACTCACTCACACCGTTCCCAGCTGGCTCCCTCCGCTGCCTTCACTCCCCCAGCCCTCCGTGTCTCCCCGCCCTGTTTCTGAGTGATGGGGGCAGCAGGTTCCTTCCTCCCCCACAACTGGTGCCACTGATCAGCAGGGAACCTCGGCGGGGGGGGGGAAATCGGTGACGTTTTTTCACTGTTGGGAAATGTCACGTGTGGGTCTGTGCAAAAACTGGCAACTGAAGAGGGTGGAGAGGAAACTCAGGAGTACTGACTGCAAATCCCTCTCACTTTAATCCACTAGACCCTAGTCCTTTGCCGGACCTGGGACTCGAACCCGGGAGGAGTCTTGGCTCCCTCAGACTCGCTTCCTAATGTAATCACTGGATCCTGCTGCCTTCCCAAGCTGGGAATAGAACCCAGGAGTCCTGGCTCCTAGTCCTAACCACTAGAACCCGTCCTCCTCCAGAGCTCGGAAGACAACACTTCTCCTCCTCTTCCATGCTGGGCAAATCAGGTTACTGACTGAAATGATCTTTTTTTTATATATTACAGCAGAAACAAAACACAGGTTCATCTGTGACACTCTAGTTGGGTTCAGTTATAAACCAAGTAATTCTGAGTGAGCAATTGTGGAACTAACTAAAGCTTTTCAGGGATTTTCTGGTACTATTTTTTTTTTCCCCATATAGTGCCGAAAATGTTCCTAATCATCTATATGACAACCTCTAGGGTTACCATAGTATCTGAGCATCTCACAGTTGTCAATCTATTCCTCCTCCCAACACCCTGGGAAGACAGGGCAGTGTAACTAGCTCCATTTTACCAGTAGGGAACCACATTGGCTTAGTGACTTGTAGGTCACACAGGGAGTGATGGGACATGACCCCAGGTCAAGCTGTTCTCGAAAAGGTTAAACTGATTTCTTCCCCCTGCCCCCCCCCCCTTATTTTTTTTGCAGTTTTCTTCCGCACTAAAGACCGTCCAGAATGGCCCGTACCAAGCAGACTGCTCGTAAATCCACTGGTGGGAAAGCCCCCCGGAAGCAACTGGCCACCAAAGCAGCCAGGAAAAGTGCGCCCTCCACTGGGGGAGTGAAGAAACCTCATCGTTACAGGTACTTGGAGTCACACTTTCTCTGCTGGGGTGCGTGGGAGACGTAAAGGGGAGTTTTGAGGTTTGCCATTGTAAGAAAAAAATAACGTGATATATATCATAGCCTTAAGTATCAGAGGGGTAGCTGTGTTAGTCTGGATCTGTAGAAGCGACAAAGGGTCCTGTGGCACCTTATAGACTAACAAAGGTATTGAAGCATAAGCTTTCGTAGGTGAACTCTTTTTTCCACTGCTTGCATCCGAAGAAGTGGGTATTCACCCACGAAAGCTTATGCTTCAATACCTTTGTTAGTCTATAAGGTGCCACAGGACCCTTTGTCGCTTCTACATATCATAGCCTTGATTTTTATGTACGATGTGTGAGGGAGTGTAGGCTAGTAGTAGGATTCAGACGCCTGAGCTGGGAGTTCTTTTTGTCAGCTATGCTACTGACCTGCTGGTGTGACCTTGGGGAAATTGCTTCCCTTCTCTGTGCCTCAGTTTCCCCTCTCATCCTTTGCCAGTCTCATCTGCTTAGCATGTTAGCTCTTCAGAGCAGGGACCATCTCTCACGATGGGTACGTACGGGGCTGAGCCCAAAGAGGCCTCATCTGAGATCAGGGTTCCGAGCGGCTACTGTAATTTCAAATAATAAATAATAATTCGTAGTGAATGGTTTTATAAAATATTATCTTCTCGGCTGGCTTATTAAAACAGAAGCGTAAGGGATAAATGCATGCATACAAAGGCACTTGTAGCCAGCTCGGCAACCCATGTTTGATAGGACTCCTGCCCAAAGGTTGAGGTTTCATCATTGTTCCAGTCCTTGTTTGGAAGGAGCTGCTAAAGTATTTAAAAAGCCACTTCAAAAGAAAAAAAGCTTAGATGTACCAGTGGCCTAATATTAGGGGCTGTCAACTTTGTTGATCCCCTTTAAATACTGTGTTTTATTTTTTAACGGGAAAGTTTGTGAAATTGACAGCAGTGAAATAGGCCTGCTTAACAACCATGGAGTCCTCTTTGTCCCCAGAGACTGTGGCAGGGCAAGCTTCTTCTATGGTGTGTGTGTGTCAGTCACGTCACGTCACTCTGATATCTGAGCGTGGTTGGAAGCATGGGGGTTAAATTCTGAGCCCTTTAGGCTATGTCTTTGAAATCTCTTCCAGGCCTGGCACCGTGGCCCTTCGAGAGATCCGGCGGTACCAGAAATCCACTGAGCTGCTGATTCGCAAGCTCCCGTTCCAGCGTCTGGTCCGTGAAATCGCTCAGGACTTCAAGACGGACCTGCGGTTCCAGAGCGCAGCCATCGGCGCCCTGCAGGTAGGTGACTGTCTCTCTTCCCCGCCAGGCGAACAGAAGGAAACCTGTCTGGCCCCAGACAGTTGGGAAGTACCTTCCAAAGAGTCAGCCCGACCTGCTTTGCACTCCTCAAATCTGTAGAAACTAGAGATGGAGTCACGTGCTCCTCTAGAGAGCGACCTGCAGAGCATACCTCTGCTGCTCATAGCCTCTGGCATCAGAATGTAGAATCTAAATTCTCCGTTGATGTCCGCAGATTACCGCTTTCGCCCCGAGAGGCGGCTGCATCCCAGTGATGTGTGTGTGTGTACAGGCAGAGGAGAGACACTGACATCAGTGTCTGCTGCAGTGCTCAGCTTCTCTGTCAATAAGTGCTCCCTAAAGTGCTTAGCGTTCCATGGGGACGAAAGGTGCTGTGGAAATGTAACATGCTTATTATGACACTGCTCTTAATCCACTCACTCGTGGCAGGGGAAAGCATCCACGTCTCAAAGCCGCTGGCATGGGGGTGTTGAGCACATAGCGTTAGAAAGAGCTGCACATTTGAGACTCTGCTGCCCGCTAGTGTAGATGGGTGGGGCACGAATTTGGGATCTCTGAATTGGTTTCCTCACGTGCCAAATGGGGTTCAGCTGACACTTGGGAAGCCCTTGATGCACACGCAGCTGGGTAGGTGCTAAGCATGTAGGGCCAGTTTTTCAAGACAGCTCTGCCCCGCCCCCCTTAGACATCACAATAAACGGCCAAATAAATGGCATGCAGCAGTAGGAAAAATCTGGCCCTGGGTACAATGGGAGCATTTTGATGCCTCCTAAAGAGACTGTTGCGAAACAAATCAAGCTGTTACTTCTGTTGTGGTTTTTCCTTGGTAGGAAGCCAGTGAGGCTTATCTCGTGGGTCTCTTTGAAGACACCAACTTGTGTGCAATCCACGCCAAAAGAGTCACCATCATGCCAAAAGACATCCAGCTGGCGCGTCGTATCCGCGGCGAGCGGGCTTAACTCATTGACGGCCGATATCCGCTCACACAGTGTATTAGAGTAGACTCTAGGTTTTTTTGTTTTTTTTCCCTACTCCTGTTTGTAGTGGCTAGGACACAGGGAGATGTTATAAACCTATCTTAGTAAGATGTAAGCGATCAGGAGAGTTGAATCCGTTTGTTCATAATGTACAAGCAAAAAAAAAAATGGAGAAATTTACAAGACTTGGATTTTTTTGTTTTGTTTTTGTAAACTTTTTTTCAGAATTGCAAAAAAAATATATAAAACAAGGGGGAAACATTTTTGAAATATCTGGTTTTATACACAAAACTTAGTAGATTTAGGCATAACATAAGGAGCTTTTGGTCTTCGGTTTGTAAAAATATATCTGCAAAAGATCACGCGACACTATATTTTTCATTATTTGATTTCTTTTTTTCCTTTGTATTTAGAATGGGCATGATATTTAAACTTGTTTTCTTATTTCCATCTGTCTCGTGAAATGTGACTTGGACCTTTGTAACTTTCAGGTTTCTTCACCCTGTGGTGGGAACAAAAAAAAAAGAAATAAATGTTGAACAATAACCTTTTTGCTTCCTTAATCTTGTATTTGCTGTCACACTAGGATATATGTCTATGTCGTGCTCTTCAGTAAATCAAAGCAACTTACCTTGTGCTGACACAATATCCAAAGTTTTGTAGATCCTTTAAGGATCTCTGAGCCCTTCTGGGAGCATTATTTAAGCCTTTCACACCCTTGTGGGGAAAGAAGTGTTAGATCTGTTTTGAAGATGTGGGAAACCGAAACTTAAAACTGTTGTAAGTGACTGGCCCAAAATCACAGCAACCCAGTGGCAGAACCACAAATAAAACCCAGGAGTGTGGAATCCCAGGTCCCTGCTCCCGCTAAGAGACAGCATATCCAGTTACTTGATATGACACTATATCCTGCAATTTAGCTCCAGGATACAGAGGAAAGAACCTCCCCCCTCCCTTTTCCTGTTGTAGTGTTTACTTCACGCCGTGGGATACAGAAGGCAGGGACTCAGGACTCCTGTGTTCTTGGGCTGACTTGTCTTGACCTTTAGCACTGCAAAGCTGTCTGTCTGTCTCCTCACTGGTAACGCTGAGAGTGGCATATTTGTGCCGCTTAGGTAATATTTCTGAAATGCTTTGGGCTCATCAGTTTGAAGGGTGCTGTCTAACCAGTAAGTGCAGGGGTTATTGAACTCTGATAGATGAGCCTTTGTTTTAACAGCCCTTTGAGAAGATGGTGATTTAGAATTGCAGTGTACGTTTAAACACCTATTATTTCAGCGTTCATGTTCCGTGCCGGCCTCGCTGTCTTTTGCTCTGGGGGTCGGTAGGGGGGTGGATTACCTATGCTGATAGGAGACCCCCCCCATCCTGTCAGCGTAGGTAGTGTCTACACCGAAGTGCTACAGCTGCTCCGCTGGTGCATTTCAAGTACTGACAAGCCCTTACTTTCACTGCATGCTATTCCTGCCCCGGAGAACTCCGATGGCAGCAACTGGGCCCTACATAAACGCACGGAGTCAAATTCTGCTCTCCGGTGTACACTACAGTGACTTCAGCGGAGTTACAGCAGTACTACAGTGGCATAGCCAAGATCAGAATTGGGGCCACTGCACGTTTCCAGCTCATCTCTGCTGGCGAAGGGTCTGGAATTTCCGACCTGTCCTTTCTTGAAATGCCCTCAGCCATCCAACTGGATATTTTGTACTTGTTTTCCAAGTGGATCTGTTCTGATTGGAGCAGTGTCTCTCTTTGCCTTTAACACGTACTGCCCTTTAGAAAAGAGCAGCATGTCTCTTGCGATAAGCATGGGGGGAAAGGCTTTGTGTGGGTTGGGTTGGTGGGTTTTTTTTTTTTTTTTTTTGCGCTGACCTACTTTTTGCATAGGCGTTCTGTCCTCTGTAGGATTTGCTTTGGAATCTTAGCATCTGACTCCGTAAGACACCATTAAAAAAGCACTTTACTCCCACACACCGTTCTGGATTGCTGCTGCCATTCAGTGCCCACTTGCTTAATGTCTCGGAAAACTCAGCCGCAAAATTACCGCGGTGGGTGGGTCTGTATCTGAAAGCATCATAAGCTGAATGTTTTACCCTTGATAGGTTTTCTAATGTGCCAGTAAAAAGTTGGAACATCTATAGCTTTATTTAGCTATTTCAAGTATCTCTTCTCTTACAAATGCTAATGAGTTTACGCCTGGCAGCGTGCCTGGGAGGAAGATCTGTATTACCGTCCCTGTTTTTAAAGAGGGGTACAGAGAGAAAGATCCCAGGAGGCCGGACCTACTGTCTTCTGCTTGGAAGTGGCAAGCCAAGTGCAATCCAGGCCTGGATTCTGTTCCTTGGCAAAGTGGATGTAAAACGCTCGCATTCTGCTGTAAGTGCTTTTCATTCCCTTTGCAGTAGGGTAAATAACTGCAAGGTAACATCCATTCAGGCCCAAGATTTCTGCTGCAGGCTCTGACCTGTGTCTTGTACATTTCCAACCCCACTGCTCCCACTTACTCCCTTTCAGCTGGGGCGTGAAGGGAACCTTCCATCCCTTGGTACATCTGTTCTGTCAAATCACCCCGCTGCAGGTGCTAAGGGGGCTGAGCGCAGATTACCCTGCAGCGCTGACTTGATTGCACTTGACAAGTTTGCATTAAATTTAGAGACTGGCAGAGCGAAAGCCCGGCTTTAGCCACCTTAAGTGGGATTACAGTGTTGGTGTGTCAGGGCTGCTTTATTTTCTCTGGGGTCGCATAGGCAGATGGGCCTTTCAGGACATGCAGTCCCCTCTGCTTAAAAAGGACAAGTGTGTGGAGTTTGCTGGTGGTGGTTTGTTTTTTTTCTTGTTTGCAAAGCTTTTAATATCTCTGTTGTGTCTTACAGGGAGGCAATGAGGGCTAGTGGTTAGAGCAGGGGGCGCCTGGGACTCAGGATGCTAGTGGTTTTGTCACCTGCTCTGGGGATATTGACTACCGATTAGAGCAGGAGATGGGGAGACAGGACTCCTGGGTCCTGGTCCCTGCTCTGGGAGGGATGTGTGGGGTACAAGTTAAGCAGGGAACCACAGAGTGGATTTTCTGATGTCTAGTCCTGAGCTGGCCCCTGACTCATTCTGCGTCCTTCAGCAATTTGCATCTCCTCCCTAGGGCCCTTTGTAAGATGAGGATAAAAGTGCCTACCCTACAGAGAGGGTTGGCTCAGCTTTGTTGTTAGCAGAGCACTTTGCGAGCACGGGTGACAATGCTACTCAACAGCCAGGTATTTATTATTAATAAACTGCCTTTTCAAAAGGAAATGCACAGCACTGTTAGAAAGTCAGCACTTTCCTCTGCATCCCAACAGACCGTCCATCTAGCCAGTTCCTTTCCGGTCCGCTTTTGGATCTGTATTGAGGCCCCCAACAAAGAACATGCTGTTTAGGGGAAGCTGCTGCCGGATGGGTGGGTCGGGACTCTGGGATCAGAACACAAAACCTGATGAACATCTACGCTTAAATTCCGGTTTCAGATCCAATAGAATTTGTTTAGCTTCAGTTTCCAGCCGCTGGATCTTGCTAGAGCTCTGTCTGCTAGATTGCAGACCCTCTGGTATCAAAATGTTGTTCCCTCCCTAGGGATCAAGTTACCCCTTCACCTTCTCTTTGATAAGTTAAACAGGTTGAGCTATCACTATAAGGCATGCGTTCCACTCCTTTAACGACGCTTGTGGCTCTTCTCTGGCCCCTCCGATTTATCAACCTCTTCCCTGAATTGTGGACACCTAAATTGGACACGGGAGTCCCGCAGCAGTCACACCAGGGCCAAATACAGAGGTAAAATAACCTCTCTGCTCCTATTGGAGATTCCCTTGTTCTGTGCGGGGATCACAACCCTCCCCTTACCTTGCTGCTACATGCGATGTGGGAGGGATCCCTGTGTGCGGAAGAGGGTCATGGCCTGGCCAAAGTTGAGAAGCACTGATTCAGATTACAATATCTTTGGGGGTAGTGACTCTGTCTATGCCGCACCTGGAGCAATGGGGCCTGGTTCTGACGTTTTTAGGCGCTACTGTAATTCAGATGCTGTTAATTTCTGCATAAGAATTGCAAACTTTTGGACGTCACATGTGTCCATTGGGAATGGATTTTGGTTTTTTCCCCCCACCCGAAGGAGTTTTGGATTCAGAAATGTAAAGAACAAATCGTGTGTGTTTGCACCGAGAGGATCATTTAGAAGGAGGAGAGTTAAAGACACACTTGGTTCTGGAGACTCTTGGTAGAAGGCAAATGAAACCAGTGTCTTGAATCTCTGGAACGTGATCTGACAGGCATAATTTCTAGTCCCCTTGTAAAGAGGCTTCGTGACCATAGGAGGGCAGTGGTGTGTTAGCTAAGAAGTGTATCCTCGATCCCTGGCTCTAAACCGAGCTGTTCACTATCAACAACCATTTGCTGTTGGAACCAGGTTTAAGTATCTTTGGTGGGAAAGCAACTTTGGAAGCCCTAACGTCCCTGGATTGGAAATTCTTCAAGCAACCAGCCCTAAAATGGATCCTTTGCCTTCCCTTTCTGGGTGGTGTCTTAATGATCTTTGGACTGAGTGACTGTAATGGGAGCTGCTCTGTGTCCTGTTCTATCCAAACGCCTTTTTTAAAAAAGAAGGCAAAGTTGGTCAACACCAGTGTGTAGGAGGAAGGGTGATCTGATCTAGTGGTTAGAGCCAGGACAGGGGAAGCCAGGCTCTATTCTCAGCTCTGGGTGGGAGTAGGGTCTAATGGCTAGCCAGAGAGAGGGCTCCTGGACTCCTGATTCTGGGGAACGAGTGTTATCTAGTGGTTAGAGCAGCACTGGTAGTCAGGACTCCTTGGCGCTATTCCTGGTTCCCTGTGTGACCTTCATCTCTGTGGGCCTCAGTTCTGCTGTCTGTAAAATGGAGATAATTTTTTTTTTCTTTCCTCGGTCCTGGCTCTTTTGCCTGTGAGCTCTTCAGGGCAGGGCGTGCCTCTCGCCCTGAGTCTGCACAGCGCCCGTCATGATGGGGCCCCGCTCTTGGTTGGAGGTGCTAGGTGCTGCCATAACACAGATGAGAAATACACTAGATGTTTGCAGCAAGCCACACTGGTGGCTAAAAGTTTAACGCAGGCAGGGCTTCATGTGGGTTTAGGAAGTTAACAGGCTGCGAAACATTGGCCTATCCGAGAAGGCTTTCTCCCCCAGAGACATTTCATCTTTAATTTGGTCGCCATTCATTTGTGTTCCTTCCCTCCGCTGCACTCCGCAGATGATTCCCAAGTGGCTGGAGATGCGCTGCGCCATTTGAGGTGAGGAAGTCAGTCTTTTAATGAGGGCCCCTCTGCCATGTAGCCACTGCTCAGGTCTGGCCTTTGACCCCAGGGCAGGATTTGAATTAACGTCTTAAAGGTTCGGAAATAGCTGCGCGTGGCGCTGGGCTTGAAAAAGCCCTTCTTGATTTCTTCCGCCCCTCTCCCTAGCCTCGTCCTCTCTCTGCCAAACAGGACAGATCCAGGCTGCAAATATGCCCAGAGAAACATGCTACTGGCTGTGCAAAAAGAACTAATTTGCTTGGCTTTAAATTCACCCTGGGCTAGGTGAACACAGAGTCACCGTGTGGCTACACACAGAGGACGTGCGACTCCTAAAGAACTGATTGCTTGGAATCAGAAGGGCTTGGCTGTGTGTCATACCCCCTCTATGGCCAGCAGTTAAGGGGGAGTCTCCTTTAGCTCAAGCGGCAAGGGCCTGAGCTTTCGAAGTAGGAGCAGCGAGATTCCAGCCCTGTTCTCAGCAGCCAGGGCCTGCGCCGATTTTTTACGCTGGCACTATGAATCGCATCCCCACAGCTGAAATGCAGCCACTCCTGGGGTAGGACAGGAAGTGAAGAGCATGCTCCAGCTGAGGGCAGAGGAATTTCAAATGCCTCGAGGGCAGGAGGCTGGGGCTAACCCCTTTCCTGCAGCATGAGATTGCGAGGGCCCGGCTTTCTGGAAAATGGCACACCACGCTGCATAGCACCACCTGGGGTCTGAGCACTGACAGGGAGAGCACCCCCTGCTGACTCCTCCACCCTACTCCCTGCAGCACAGTCCCCCACTCCCAGCACCACCCTGGGGTGGTTGGCATTGACTCCAAGGGAAGAGCACCCCTTATTGCATCC
The DNA here is from genome assembly GCA_033296515.1 of Macrochelys suwanniensis. NCBI lineage: Eukaryota > Metazoa > Chordata > Testudines > Chelydridae > Macrochelys > Macrochelys suwanniensis. The sequence goes on along the minus strand of CM065800.1, from coordinate 1,738,636 downwards.
CCCGCAGCACCCCTGGATTTCCTTTGCACTCTCCCATCCAAGGGCTGTATACGCTACAACTAGGGCGGGGGAGGTTCTCGTGAACTGGGCTGTTTGCACAAGGGGGCTAGTTGACCTGAGCTGCTCAGGACCCCATTAATTCCTGGCCGTGCCTCTGCATGGCGACGTAATTGACAGACCATTTTGTAGCGCCACTAGCGAGGCCGGGCCCAGCACTCCGTGTCCCCGAAAAATAATCCTCTTAGCCGAGCAACGGCTGCCTTCGGTGGGCTTGTGCTCACAGCCTCCGGTGCACACCCAGAGCCGTGGCTGGGCTGCAGACATGGGCCCAGAGCCTGGCTCTTACTCCGGGCGGCCTTCTCTCCTGGTACATCCATTCCCCTCTGCCCTAAACGCCCGGCGGCTTAGGCCAGCGGCAAGCCTGTCTCCTGTGTCTCTGGGGACCGACCGGCCTCATGCGGCGGTCATGCACCTTCCGAGCACAGGCTCTGCCGACCGGGGCTCATTTATATAACGGCTGGAAGAGACCCACTTCCGGATCCTTCTAACGACAGATCCAGCCGTCCGGAAGAGCGAGCAGACTCGTGTGCGAGAGAGCAGACTCTGTGTGTGTGACCGTGGCGGGCAGAGTTGTAGGAGAGATCTTGCCTGAGCACGCCGAGAGGCCGGTGTTAGACACGGAGATGTCTGTGTTGGCCTGAGAGCAGCCTGCCCATCAGCTGGCACACTCAGCTAGCGCCCCTCAGACCCTCTTCCTTCAGCCCCACTCATCCCCCTTCCTGGGCAATGCTGGCCGTGGGGATAAGGCACCAGGCTGGGCCTCAGGAGATTTCCGTTTGATTTCTGCCTCTGCCGCAGCCACCCTGCATGAACTTGGGCAAGTCACTGAACCAGTCTGGGCTTCGGGTTCCCCATCTCTACAAGGGGGAAAATCACCCTTTGTCTGTTTGGACGGGGGAGCTCTTTGGGGCAGGGAGTGTCCCTCACTCTGTGTCTGGGCAGCCCCCAGCCCGACGGGGCCCTGATCTCAGTCGGGGTCTGGGCAGTGCCTGGCCCGACGGGGCCCTGATCTCGGCCGGGGTCTGGGCAGCCCCCAGCCCGACGGGGCCCTGATCTCAGTCGGGGTCTCAGCAGCGCCCGGCCTGACGGGGCCCTGATCTCGGTCGGGGTCTGGGCAGCGCCCGGCACAACGGGGCCCTGATCTCAGTTGGGGCCCCTAGTTGCTGCTGTATTAATGATACACCGGGTAGCAGCCCAGCTGGCTCTCCCTGGTCTGGCAAATCCTTCCTTCTCTTGAAGCAGGTGGGACGAAAGGAGCCGAGTGTCTGTGCTGTAGCAAAGAGGAGGCGCAGGAGGGGACTAATAAGGAATTACTAGTGAAGTGGCACAGGGATCCTGTCTCCCGGGGCTGCCACGCTGCCGTGGCACTCTGTTGTCGGTGCTGCAAGGCTGCATGCGGAGGGAGGGTTTAGGGAAAAGGTGCCAGGCCAGGGGTCCCTCTGGCTCAGTCCCCATGAGCGTCCAGTGCTCATTCCGCCTCCCATCTTCGGGACCTGATCCCCTCGCGATCCAGAACTCCCCAGCGCCCCCACAACGGGGGCCTGATTCCGAGGCCACCCCGAGTTCGGGTGGAACCAGAACCAATTAGCGTGGGACTTGGGTGCATCGCTTTGCTGCAGATATTACGAAACGGCATCGAGCCGCACCTGCGCTTCTTCGCGGTGTCAAGCGGGCGCACCCCAGCCTCTGCGTTTGCACTAGGGGATCTCAGCAAATCTGGCCTCTTGTCTTTCTGAGTCCCTGCAGCGGTGAATCCCCCAGGGGAGCGTGGGGGGTGGGATCTAAAGTTGACATGGCGCATTAGGCTGGCAGCTGGCTTGGATGCCTGGGTCCAATGGGAGAAGGCTAGGGGGGCAGGGGTGTGTGTGTGTGTGTGGGTGAGAGAGAGAGAGACACTCCAGTGTATATGGGCTTCCATCACACTGAAAGGATTAGGGCTCACCAGCTCCAAATCCCTGCGTCTAAAAAACAAACTAATCATCAAGATTTCAACACTCCCCACCCAGCTGCTCCCTGGAGGCCCGGCAACAGCCTCCGCCTAGGGGTGGGCGGTGGGCGAAGATATTCCCCCAGCAGAGAGATGGGGGTGGAGCAGCATTTGGACGTTGGCACCTTTTTCTGCTCCGTCACCCCCACCCTGGCCGTCCGGGGTACAGAGCAGGATGGACACATCCGCTCTGCGTACATGAGGGCCGCTCTGGGGGCTGATCCTGCCCTCCTGGGTTGCTCCCGTGTTTCGATTCAGTGAGGGCCCGAGCCTGCCATGGCCAGTGACCCCTAATGGCGTCGTCTCCCCGGGAATGGCCAGGAGGGACTGGCCGCCTCCGGCCCAGGGCATTAGCAGCCGCTTGGGATTCCTGGGGGGATTTGCTGGCCTGGCTCACAAGGCCCGCTTTGTGCGCTGCACTCAGGTTGGAGCACTCTCCCGGCTGACACACCAGCCCCGGGGCCCTCTGCGAGGGCAGCCCCCCGGCACCCAGCAGCAGGATCATACCACTGAAAACCAGACACGGATCCAAGTTGGGAAGTTGAGTCCAAACTCCCCCAGGGCTCAGGGTGGGGAGGGAGTGGGGGGGCAGGATGAGGATTAAATTTTGGGGGGTGCCAGCTCAAAGCAGCCCCCCAGAATCAGGATCATCTCCCTGGCCCCACGGGGTTGTTCTCACTTCCCTAGCAGCGCCCTCTGTTTAGGAACATAGGAACTACCAGAGTGGATCAGACCCACAGGCTCACCTAGCCCGGTATCCCGTCTCCCGCAGTGCCCAGCCGCAAGAAGGCCTGCGCTTGGCCGTGAGGAGAGAAACTGCCCCTAGGGACGGTTGCCTCTTGACCCTGATGGCGTAAGGAGGTTTATGGGCCCCCCAGGTGGTGCCCGTTCCCGGATAATTCATGCCGCGCCGGCTTGTGCAGGCGGATCTGGAATCGTCTGAGCCAGCAAACAAAGTACCCAGCAGGGCACACGAACCCCCATGCTCCAGGGCAGAAACCCAGCTTGTGCCATCGGGGGTCAGGAGGGTTCCAGCAGCCGGTGCTGGCCAGAGATGGGATCCTGTTCTGACTGCGGGCAGACAGGTAGCATCCTTCCCCGGCACGCGCAGGCCTCGCCTCTCCGACGCAGACAGCTGTCCCAGGGAGGATTAGCCTCCCTCACGCTTGATCCCCTGCTGGAGTGGAAATTTGGTTTTCTTTGTTCAGGTCTTTTCCAAATCTCCCTATAAATTACCCCCACCCCCACCCCAGTCATGCCCAGCGGGTGGGGGAGAATAGCACAGCGGCATCCCCAGATCCCTAAGGGGCCCGGGTGAACCCCTTTCTCTGGGAGGGCAGTGCAGTCTTGTGGATAAAGCCCAGGATCTAGGATGCTTGGGTCCTATTCCCAGCCCCTTTCCCCTTTCTCTGCCTCAGTTTCCCCTCACACCCTTTGTCTGTTTCGCCTGCGTTTGTGCGGCGCCGGGCACGACAGGGCCCTGCTCTGTGGCGGGGGCCTGCGATGGGGTTCCTCAGGAGGCTGATCAGAGATGACGCCCTGCCAGCTCCTGCCAGAGAGACAGGGAGTCCGGAGCAGAAGGGAAAAATTCTTCAGTCCCCGCTCTTGGCAGTAAAGTGGGGAGCCTGGCGGGGGCAGGGGGAAGGCTCCAGGGGGACAAGGCAGAAGATACAGGACTGGAGCAAGCTCCTGTGGACCCCGGGGGAGCAGGCTGGAGAGGGGAAGCAATGCGGGAACAGGCCTGGAGAAAGGCCAGTGGTGGGAAGCGGTCTGGTGGATTGGCCTTTGCCCGCTCACGTGAGGGTCCCTGGGCTAGAGGTGGGCGTGAAGCCCCCGGTGCAAGGGAATAAAGATGACTTAAATCCCGGAAGGGAAGGGTGTGAGGCCCCCGGGTCTGGGCGTTTGGGGCCAAGGACCAGATGTAAGGGAACTGGATCGTCTGTGGGACTTGCCGTTATCCTTGGAAGGAGTGGAAAACGTGACCTGAACGAGGCACGAAGGACCAAGCTGGGACCGAGCGACTGTCTGCAGGGAGCGCGAGGGAGGAAAGAACTGTTCTGCCATGCCCTGCCGCGCCTTCGGTGAGTGAGTCCTCCTTTCTATGGGGTCCGTGCAGCCTTCCGCAGTATAAGCAGTACTCTAAATTCTCTCACGGGGGTTGCAAAACTGGTCAGTCAGCGACGATTCAGCCTGGCTCCCTGTGCCTCAGTTTCCCCAAGTGGGGAACTACTCTGGAAGTAACCTGTGCTTGGAGATCCTCTACTGGATAGTGCGGTGCAAGGTTTCAACTAGTGTAAATGGCGGATTTCTCTTGTCACTTGTGGTCTTTAAGTCCTGATTTGAGGGTTTCAGGAACTCACCCAGAGGTGAGGGGTCTGTGACAGGAGTGGGGGGCGAGGCTCTGTGGCTTGTGATGTGTGGGGTGGATTGGCCGTTCTTTGGGGGGAGGGTCGGTATACCAAGCCTGGGAGTCTTTCTAAAGCAAACACACGACTGGATGATCACGATGGATCCTTCTGGCCTGAGAGTCCCCCCATTTTAGCTTATACCTCCTGTTAGTCACAGAGGGCAAAGCAGAGAATGGAACCCAGGAGTCCTGGCTCCCAGCCCTCTGGCTCTAACCACCAAACCGCACTCCCCTCCCAGAGCAGGGGACACAGAACCCAGGAGTCCTGGCTCCCAGCTACTAGGCTAGACTCCTGTCTGCTCCCCAGCCCCTCACCCGAGTGAACTCCGTCTCAGCCAAAAAAAGTGCAAAGAGCAAACCCCACCCCCAGAGCAAAGAGGCTGGTTAGCGAAGGCCCCTGCCCAGGTACTGAGTGAGAGTCAAGGCTCCTGGCTGTCTTCGTGCTGGGTCTGTGCAGCGCCTTGCGCACCGGGAGCCTGGTCCAGGAGTGGGGGGCTCCAGCCGCACCCCAGATCTGGCTCCAGCCCTGGCTCAGGCACCGAGACCCTTCCCATTTCTCTGAAGGAAAACAATTCCTGTAGCTTCTCTCCCCCTCCCGCCCCCCTTGTTCCTGCCACCCAGCTTCCGCCCCGGCTCCCTGTAATCACAGAAGCGGCCCTGCAATGCTTAATTCGACAGTCTCTCCAGGCCATGGGGCAAATTAGGGGCCTGCCCCCCTGCCTCTTCTTGCTGGTGCTCTCCGTCTGTCCACTAGAGGGCGGTAGACACAGCACTACTCCCCCTCATATTTGATGTGGTTGTGGGGTGTTGTCGGGATCTAGCAGGGGTCACAGCCCAGGGGGTGAAACGCACACTGGTTTTGCATGCCTATGCACGAGTGTCTGCGTCGGTGCAACCGTTGGCAGGACGTGCGTGTCCAGTATCATGCATGTCCCTTTGGTCACGCAAACACAAGCACATGCAGAATTGTGCCCTCACCGCTGGTCCCACACCAGCAGTCCTTGGTCGCACCCAGAGCTATGGGTGTCTCAGAAACCGAAATACTCCTGAGAACGTACTAAGGGTGTTAAAAGCAGGTTAGACTGCTGATTGCGGCTTTGGGGGGCTTTGTCCCATTCACACAGGGTGCCGGCGTTCTGAAATATCAGCCTTCTTGTTGATCCGAGCGGGAATTTGCCGATAAAAGGTTTGTTTTCGGTTTGAACCGGAAGGGTTCATGAGAAAAAGCTGGTTGCGAGGACTCTCCCATTCTGATTGTTTTGAGGAGGGAAATGAAACCGCTTTGGAATGGTCAAAACAGGCCAAGTTGATGCTTTTGGAACAAAATATCAATCGACATGACTTTTCTTTAGGAAACTGGAGTTCTTTTATACTGAGCAGTTTTTTTAAAAAATTAAAGGTTGCAATTGAAACGAAATGTCTCAGTTGGGTTTTTTCCCCCTGGATTATCAGTTTGTGAAAAATGTTGAGAGTTTTTGTTTTTCCTAGTTCTGTGTGGGCCAAAATCCCCCAGATCTTGCAAGACGGGAAACCAGTGTCCAGCCACCTCTGCCGTGTTGCAGTGCCCTGGCTTGGTGAGTTTGATGTTGCCCACTAGCAGGAGCTACTCCGGATTCCGGCAGCAGACACAGAAAAGCTTAGTGCGTTTGGAGACCGGAGCTGGGTTCTCCTCCCAGCACCCTGGGGTCTGAGTGATGCAAGCGGGTTTGTTCTTCCATGGGGGAGAACGGTGCAAATTTCCGAAGTCGGGGGTCAAGGCCTCCCAAACATCTCAAGAGTGGTGTCAAAATCGTGAGACTTTTTAAATGGCGCCTTTTGCTTTGTTCTTTGCGATTCTGGTTCCCAGCTTTTTCTCTGCAGTCACAGAGGCAAGACACATTTTTATTTATTTTATTTGTTAACAGATTCCCAGATGGGCCCATGATTCCAGGAGCTGGGGCTTGGAGAAAAACAAGCCTCTCTCACCCACCCCAGCTCCCCCGGCACGATGCCTCAGGTACGTCTGTGCTCCTGTATTGTGCTCAGGAACACCCTGACTTCCACCATGGCAGCTCAGAGAGCAGGGAAGGGTGTGTGGGACTGACTCGGGCGGGGGGGGGGGAGTGGGGGCTTGGGGCTGCAGGCACTGGGGCTGTTACTGTGACCCACTGCCACAGCTTTGCTCCCCTGGGGCGATTCAGATCTCACTGCCCATGGCAAGTCACGTGAAAGCTGGGGACGAACGATGGATGGTGCAAACATCTCCGAGAGATGAGGCGAATCCTGAATCTCTTTCGAAAACATCACACAGCCATCCTCTTTGAGAGCGCCTTTCCACCATCAGCGGCGCTCCCCATCCCAACACCATGCCCCTCCCACGCTCCCCACAAAAACCCCTACCCCCAGCTGAGTTCTGACCCCTAAACCAGAGCCTCCATGCAATCCACTAGGGACTTTGCTGTTGCTGTTGATTGTACACGGAAGACGCCCAGATCCTACGGTGATGGGCAGCCGTATAAAGAGAGGGAATGATCCAGTGGATCACCATAGCAACTGAGCCAAGGATGCATGAGCCTCCAGAGGGGAAACTGAGGCCCAGAGAGAGATGTAGTGACTGGCCCAGGGAAATGAGCGGAGATCTCCAGCATCCTTCTCCAGTGCTTCGGCCTCTTGTCGACTGTTCCACTGGGGCCCAGTGGGAGGTCTCTTGAAGAGTGAAAAATGTGTTGCTCTTAAAATGTCAATTTCATCTGCTATCGGGGGTGGCGGGGGGAGGCAGCCATAAACCCCACCCCCACCCCCGGCCAGGCTCTAAACACCAACCTTGTCCCGCCTGTCTCCATCCGACGCTTCCAGCCAGGACAGGACCCGAGCGAGTCGTAACCGTCCCCGGCTGTGCGGCGAGCACAGGGTGGATCCAGCGCTTGTAGGAACACGCCGGCGGCTCGGTTTGTAAAGGAAAAAAAAAAAAGCAGGTGGGGAATAAAATGGAGCCCAAGAGTCGGACCGGGATGCTTCCCTAGGAGCAGCTGCCGGGGAAAGGTGTTGGCGTGCCCTCGCTGCTCACGGTTGGTAGCTCGACTTACGGAGGCAGATTTGGGGTGTGTGCGGGGGCTGACTCTCCCAGCATCGGGGCAAGAGTTTCGGGTGGCGATGAGCCCCAGATGTGATGAGAGTTCGTTAATAACGGGGTCTCTGCCCGATTGTTGCCAAAGCAGCGCCGGAGCCGTCGGCAGACACCAATGCAGATTAGCAATAACGTGCGGTTGTTTGTTTGGTTTTGCTTTGGTTTTCAACATGGAGTGGGCATCACCATCGGAAGACGGGACCAAGGGACGGGGTGGATTGGCCATCGTTTGTGTGGGGGCTGTAGATCAAAACTGGGTGTCCTTCTAAAGGGAACACAATGGTCCCTTCTGGATTTAAACCTTCTGAATGGATGCAAGGTGCCAGTTCTTAGCCAACCCTCCAAGTGGCTTGGAGAGGAGGGCCGGGATAAGAGAGTTTCATCTGAATGGTTTTTCCGTGAAAAATGCCAACAGGTTTGGGGGAAAACACGTCAATTTCAAAATTTCATTTTGAAACCTCCCCCTCGTCCCCGAAACGAAGCGGTTGGGTCGGGCCAGAGCCCCCAGCGCTGACCCTTTCACCACAGGACGGTTTGATGCACAGATTCGCTGGTTTTGTATTTTAAATAAAAGGTCCAAATCAGAACAAAACATTTTTGTTCCACCTGAAACAATTTGGGGTTTTTCATTCCCACCCTCCAAATTTTGTTTCATGGGAAATGTCTAATTTGTATTTGTCTGTTTGTTCCTTGTTTTTTCCTCCGTTTCGGAATAGGAAAGGGTTTCAAGGGCAGAATTTGACGTGAAACAGACTCTGTGTTGTCGCCCGTGACTCTGATGGCCGAGCTGAGCGGGAGGTAGGGAACCGGACCGACACGGGCCAGAGGCTCATCCCAGCCAGTCTCTCTGCCACAGGTCAATATCGTCCGGCTGTGAATGGGCCTGGCCGGGGGTGGGGGGGAGGCGCCATGCTGCGGGGAGCAGGTGAAATCAACGCTGCCCCATGCCCCAGCATCGCCCAGGATGCGTGGAGAAGGGGAAGGAACTGACTCCTGGGACTTTAACCCCAGGCCAGGGGCCACCCTCCTGGCGCCAGGGGAGGGCCCTGCAGGATTGGGCCCTGGGGCCATACATGGGTAGCGGCTGTTTGCAGGTAGGTGACTCACCCTGGGGGCGGGGCTGGGCTGCACCCCTGACCCCACCCTGAGCCCCCCGGGGCAAAGGAGGGTGATTCCAACCCGCTCAGGAGAGGGTGGCAGGGAAAACCCGCCACCCCCACCACCCCGCCCTGTTGCTGCAGGGGTTGGCAGGCACGCGGCATGGCCGGGAGATGAGTGAAAGCAGCAATAACATGAATAGTGGGTTTTACCGGAGTCTCGCTGGGAGACAAAGGAACAAACCGCCCTCCCATCCCATAAAGCGGCAGCCCAGCCCAGCTGTAAAAGCAGCAGTTCCAGGAAGGGAGCTGGCCCAGGCGCCCCACCCTGTGCCCCACAGCCAGGGGTCAGGGGGTGGGGGGAGAGAACCCTGGGGTCATTTCAGCGCTCGGGTGTCTGCCTTGCGCTGGACGTCGCCGACAGCTCATCAAAGTCATGCCGAGCCCTTGCCAGCGGGAGATCTCGAAGGGCTGCACAACAGCGCGCTCGTTCTCCCCATTTCACAGATGGGAAAACTGAGGCACAAAGGGGAAATTGACTTGCCCAAGGTTACCCAGCAGCAGAGCCGGGAATAGAGCCCAGGGGTCCTGAGACCCAGGCTGGTGCATTAGCCACTAGGCACCGCTGTCTGAAACAGAGGGTTAGTTTAGGGATGAAGGGCTGGCCAGATGGATAAGGAAGGCGCTGAACTGGGGCTCAGGAAATCTAGGCCCAAGTCCTGGCTCCCTAAATGAGTCACGTCATCGTGCCGTGCCTCAGTTTCCCCCGTTGTGGGTGAGCTGAAAGGCCCCATTCAGCCAGGGTTTTTTTTTGTTGGGGGGGGGGTGTCGCCACTTAATAACTAAAAAGACTTTAAAAGCCAAGTTCACTGTAGATTTTTAGCTCTGTCCAGCGTGTTATTGTTACCGATCGAGGGCAGGGCCCCCGTCGGGCCGGGCACCACACGGACAGTGGGAGGAGACCGGGAGGGCGTAACCCAGCTCCATTCTGCAGGGAGCTCTGTCCTGGGTGAGCCTTCGCTGTCAGGGCCTTGGCTTTTAGTTCAGGCCGGAGAGGCTTGGGTTTTAAGCTCCAGAGAGCCCATGTTTGATCTCCCCTCCCCACCCCTAAAGGGGGCCAGGGACGCAGAGAGACCCACTTGGCTCCCCTCCCACAGCCAGGAACAACCTAGAAATCCTGACACCCCGCTGTAACTGCTAGACCCCACTCCGTTCCCCGAGTTGTGAAGAGAACCCAGGAGTCCTGGCTCCCAGCCCCCCTGCTCTAACCACTAGACCCCACTCCCTTCCCAGAGCTGTGGAGAGAATCCCGGTTCCCAGGGATGCACAAGGAGACACTAATGCTCCGGTCCTGTGGGTGCCTCCTTGAGGAAGCCGCCTGCCTGGTGGTAGCCGCTGGGCCAGTGGCTAGCACCAGTGTGGCACAGCTTGTCCGGGGCCATTGTCCCCCGCCCCCTGCCTAATTAGAGAAGCCATCAGCAGGTCCATTGTGTGGGGAGGAGGGTCATTGATAAGGAAACTCTTCCCATTGTCTGCTAATGAACCACTCTAATGAAATCAACACCCTCTCCCCGCCCAGGGATAATTACCCCCGCCCCCAGCCACTGGCTGCTTCCCTGCCTGCCCCACACAGCCCGCCCCCCAGGGATTATTGTGTGGCAGAATCTAACTTCCGCTCCCTTCTGTGCCTGTTGATGATACGGTGCTTCTAGGCAGAGGATCTTTTCTCCTGGGCTTTGCAGAGTGTGTGGGCATCGCCCACCTGGAGATGCGGCCACCTCTGGGGTGGGGCTGTTTCAATGCGTTCTAACCGCAACGTTGCCAGTAAATCTCAATTCCTGGTCTGTGCCTCAGTTTCCCGCCTTTGCAGAGCGCTTTGAGATCTAGGGTAGGGCGGGTCTAGGCTTGGCTGTATGAAGTCCACCCAGTCCACAGCCTAGACCCAGCAGACCCCCGCAGCTCCCGGCGGCTGCCAGATTAGCAAATCTGAGGGGAGAGGAGTGGACATGGGTGGACAAACCCCCCTCTGCCCCTCCAGGCTAACGGTGGGGGCGGGCAAACACGTGCCGGGCTGAATGATTTGCTGGCTGCATGGCCTTCCTCTGCCTTGGGAGCAGGCGAAGCCCAGAAGCTAGGGTGATGGGCCCTCTGGAAGCACCCGCCCTGGGCTAGGTCATGAGAGCAGCAGGAGTGTGGGGGGTAAGTGGTATGATGGGTGAGGGGGGTGGGGTAGCAAGTCTGATGGGGGGGAATATGTATAGTGTATGGCGTGTGCATAGGGTGTGTACTCTGTGTGTGTGTGTGTGTGTGTGTGTGTGTGTGTGTGTGTGTGTGTTCGGCGAGAGGTCTGTACAGTGTGGGTGGGTTGGTGTATGTGTGGTGTGTGTACTGTGTGTATGGTGAGTAGTTTGTGCACATGGTCTGTACAGTGTGCGCGCGCGATGAGTGGTGTGTGTGTGTGTACAGTGAGGTGGTGTGTGTTGTGTACTGGAGGTGCGTAGGGGATTGTGTGTGTGTACAGTGTGTGTACATGTGGTGAGGTGGTGGGTGTGTGCAGTGAGGTGGTGGGTGTGTTTGCGTACAGAGGGTGTGTAGGGGGCTGTGCGTGTGGTGAGGTGTGTGTGGGTGTGTGGGTGTTGTGCACAGAGGGTGCATAGGGGGCTGTGCGTGTGGTGAGGTGTGTGTGTGTGTGTTATGCACAGAGGGTGCATAGGGGGCTGTGTGTGTGGTGAGGTGTGTGTGTTGTGCACAGAGGGTGCATAGGGGGCTGTGTGTGTGGTGAGGTGTGTGTGTTGTGCACAGAGGGTGCGTAGGGGGCTGTGCGTGTGGTGAGGTGTGTGTGTGTGTGTTGTGTACAGAGGATGTGTAGGGGGCTGTGTGTGTGGTGAGGTGTGTGTGGGTGGGTGTTGTGCACAGAGGGTGCATAGGGGGCTGTGCATGTGGTGAGGTGTGTGTGTGTGTGTTGTGCACAGAGGGTGCATAGGGGGCTGTGTGTGTGGTGAGGTGTGTGTGTGTGTGTGTGTGTTGTGCACAGAGGGTGCATAGGGGGCTGTGCGTGTGGTGAGGGGTGTGTGTGTGTGTTGTGCACAGAGGGTGCATAGGGGGCTGTGTGTGTGGTGAGGTGTGTGTGTGTGTGTTGTGCACAGAGGGTGCATAGGGGGCTGTGCGTGTGGTGAGGTGTGTGTGTGTGTTGTGCACAGAGGGTGCATAGGGGGCTGTGCGTGTGGTGAGGGGGGTGTGTGTGTGTTGTGTACAGAGGATGTGTAGGGGGCTGTGCGTGTGGTGAGGTGTGTGTGTTGTGTACAGAGGATGTGTAGGGGGCTGTGCGTGTGGTGAGGTGTGTGTGTTGTGTACAGAGGATGTGTAGGGGGCTGTGCATATGGTGAGGTGTGTGTGTGTGTTGTGCACAGAGGGTGCATAGGGGGCTGTGTGTGTGGTGAGGTGTGTGTGTGTGTGTGTTGTGTACAGAGGGTACGTAGGGGGCTGTGGTGTGAGGTGTGCAGATACTCGGGGTACATGCTCGTCCTCCCTGCCCCGGTTCCCGTGCGGGGCGGCCTGGCCTGGCCGTTAGGGGCCGCGTCGCCCCAGGGGTGGAGGGGACACGCACCGGCGCGTGTCGTTAGTGAGCGGGTTTTCGTGAGGCCCAGCGTCATGTGAGGGCCCCCCCGCGTGCCCTCCCACCTGACGTAACCCAGAGATTTACAGACTCCCCCCGCACCCCCCTTAGCCAGGAAAGCTTGATTCTATTATTGTTAAATCACCTCCTTTGTTCCCTGTCCCCCCTTCCCTGGGGGCTGGCCACATGATGGGCACATGGCCTGGCGGGGCGAAGCTTTTCCAGGATTAGTGCATTCCCGGAGCCAGGGGTGCCCCCTGCCCTGCCGCCGACGCCCCACGGGGCTGGGGGCCTGGCATCCCGGACGGTCCCTCTCCTGTGGGCCTGGGGAGCAATCCAGCTTCTGCCCATTCCTCGCTGGGGGCCTTGCCTGCCCTGTGAAGCCAGGGCTGGGGTGGGGGTGGGGGAGTGTTAATTGGCTGGTGGGGGGGAGTGTGGAATTAGCCCCCTGGGTGTTGATTCGAGTTAATTAGCAGGGAGGAGCCGGGTGACAATAGCAGCTTGTTTGGAGAGGCCACCCTGGAGCAGGGAGGGGGGCAAGGGGGGGCCGGGGTGGGGCATGATTGGAGTTTGCTGATGACCGGCCAGGTGGGGGGAGGTTTTGCTTAGTGCAGATTCAACGCTCAGAGCTAGGGGTTGACTTCCAGGGATTGTTTATTAGGTGGTTTACGGTAGTGCCTACGCGCCCCAGTCAGGGGCTGCGGCCCCAAGGTGCTAGGCACTGTACATTTGTATTGCTATTAGATGCATTATGGTAGTACCTAGGGGCAACAGGCAGGGACCAGGGCCCCGTTGTGGTAGAGTCTGTGCATTTTTAGGTGTATGATGGTAGTGCCTGTGCACCCCAATCCTGGGCTGGGGCCCCGCGGTGCTTGGCGCTGTACATTATTGGGTGTATGACGGTAGCGCCTACATGCCCTAGTCAGGGGCCTCGGCACTAGGTGCTGTGCATTATTAGGTGTATGGCGGTAGGTGCCTATGTGCCCCAATCCCAATCAAAGGAGCTTTTCTTAAAGCCTCAGCCCCTGGAGTCATGTGACTCTTAATGTCCAGTTAAAAAAATACATTGCCAGCATCATGGTCACAGAGAGAACCGTAAAGGCTCCAGACCCAGGCGGCAAATAAAAATAACCCGACAATGGATTTTTAGAGCGAAAATCTCATGATTTGGAGCCGAATCTCATGATTTTAATGCCAAATCTCAGAGGTTTTACACCAATCTTGTGATTTTGGGGTGGGGGGGCAAATCTCGTAATTTTAGCAGGACTCGACTCCTGCTTCGCTAGTGTTGCTAACCCACTCTGGTTCCAAAACGGCCAAACCTGGGCCGAGCTCCCAGCCTGCTCTGGGTAAGACTAGATCCTTCCCAAGGACGCTTAGTAGGGAAAACACGACCGAACACAGGCTAGTTCCAGGCGGTCTCTTTAAGACCCGAACCAGGGCCCAGCCCTGTGCCAGGCAGCGTTTTAAACATCCTGGCTCAGTCAGTTTCCCCTGTTTTCTTTTCAATTTCCTCTAAGCCAGTTGGAGAAATTAAATTGTAAGTGTCTAATTGCAGAGGGTCGCGCCGTGCGTTGTGCCTTTGCTGGGAGGGATTGGCAGCGGGATTAAGGACGCTGGCAATCCATTTTCATCAGCGTTTAATACCTTTGGACCTGCTGTTTTAGGGACCGGCTTGCCAGTCACCACTGCTGCTCGGCGCAGTAATTGCAGTTTCTGTTCGGGGTCAAAACTACCGTAATGTCAGGCTGAAGCGTCCCCCACCCCGGATTTATTCTGCCCCGTCGCTGCGTTTCTTTGCTATAGGGTCCCCGGGAGTATGTCTGCGGGGAAGAAAAGAGGGAGATCTCTAGGGTTAATTCCACTGCCCGGGGCAAAGGGTGAGATATGGGGACAAACCTCACAGCTAGGGGCAGATTTTAAGAAGCCCAGTGGGATTATTCAAACCACGCTGGGGTTTGGCCTGGCCGCTGCGGGTAACCAAACCTCTGCTCCTGCCAAAAATTCCCACCAGATCTTTGATGGCCGCAAGTGGCCCTAGTGTGGCCTCATCTAAAAAAAGGCAGCTCCTTCAGCCTGGTGCCCCCTGGCACCACAGTGTGGGCAGCAGTGACCCTGCAGGGACAGTCCTCTTAGCTGTGCCCCCATCCCCTGCTGAGCCCCCGCCCTGCTCCCGTTGGGGCCAGCCCTGAGAGCGGAGAGCGCCCCCTACGGACACCCCTGCCCCGCTCCCTGCAGCGCCCCCTAGCACTGTACGTGGGTAGCGCCGATTCTCGGGGTGAATTATCCCGGGCCGATTCCCCGTTCCCTCTCCTCCGACGTCCCCTTTGCCCGCGTTTCAATGAGACTCCGGGCGACGCCAGATTTGGGCCGGAGGCCCATGGGCAAGAGACGATGTGTCCGCAAAGCCACTTCAAAGGGGGTCTCTTCCCATTCAATGGGGCTTAGCCCAGCCCGGCCGCGTCCACCTGGCGTGCGGCGTATATAACCCGGCCGCTGCTCGGCCCTCTGGTAGGGCCCGTAATCTCCTCCCTGCTTCTATTCCAAGACTGGGGATTTTCAATTAAGAATACTTACGGCCTTCCTCTCCTCTCGCTGCTATTTCCCTAATGAGCAGTGGCTGGTAACAAATTAATAGCCCTGACAGTGTGACCCTAATCCTCCTGTGTATTATAATTAAGAGAGGGAAGGCTTTGCTTGGTTCCAGCCCGCTGTGTGTAATTAATCAACACGTGCCCGGGGCAAGGCTGGGGATTAACGAAGCCCTTTACTTTAACTTTTCTCTCTCTGGACTCGTTACCGCAGCCCCCCATCCCTGACCTGGGGGGAATTATTAAACACAGGCCCGGGCCCCGCTTTGCCGGCCCCGCTGCCTTTCTGCGAGGTGGCAAATCCCATTGCTTTGTTTTGTCTTGGCTGGGAATTAATGGTAATTAAAAGTGCATTGTTGTCCCGGCTTCCTGGATTGATGACAATGGAATATTCCTTTCCCCAGGCCTCATTTTAAGTGCATTAGCTAAAGGGGATAGAGGAGCAAGAGTCCAATTAAACAATGGGCTTGGAGCTGGCAGGGAGCGAGGAGTTAAAAAGGAGGTGGGTGGTGAGGGCAGGACTCCTGGGTTCTATCCCCAGCGCTGGGAGGGAAGTAGTGTCTAGTGGTTAGAGCAAGAAGGGCTGGGGGCCAGGACTCCTGGGTTCTATCCCCAGCTCTGGGAGGGAAGTAGTGTCTAGTGGTTAGAGCAAGAAGGGCTGGGGGCCAGGACTCCTGGGTTCTAACCCCAGCTCTGGGAGGGGAGTGGGGTCTAGCAGTTAGAGCTGGGAGCCAGGACTCCGGGGTTCATGCTGCGGGCAGGGACCAGGCTTCACCGCTTGTGGAAAGGCTTCTGTGGGGTGGCATTTGGGGTGTGTGGGGGGAGTCAACCCCTCTCTGCCCCCGCACCCCAGATCTGAAGCAGATGGAATGAGCCTTCTAATTACTGATCACAAACAGAGTATTGGGTGGGGCCATGAACCCCCACAGCCAAATGCCCCCGAATTGTCACCCCCCACCCTGCCCAGGGCACCGAAGCCCCATGTTGCATCTCCAGCCAAGCGCCTGGAGGGCGGGGAGAGAACCCAGCCTGGGTGTTGGCTCTGAGAGAGCTCCCCCTTGCCTGGGGGTCCTCGGGTGGGACCTAGATCGCTCTGGGCGGGCCCTCCTTCCCGGGCGAGAAAACACCCGGCACCTGGGGGGAGCTGGGGGACCCCAGGCCCTGCTACCCCCGAGGCACATCCAGGCGGCTGATCCTTGCAGGGCACCATCCCCGACGGGGGCCCTGATCATTGAGTGCCTAGGCGCTCTTGTGGGGGTCTGTAGGGATAGAGCTCGCAGTTATAGGGGTCGCTCCCTGGGGCTGGGCTGTGTGGTGTGACTAGCCAGGGGCCGGGAGAGGGGGGGCTGGGGATGAACGGGGATGGGGCAGCCAACTGCTCCCAGAGGAAGAACCCAGCCTCGCTGGGGGGCTGGAGCCCTGGGAGCCCCTTGCTTCAAGGAATGGGACATGGGGGGCTGTGGAGAGAGATAGGGGTGCAGAGCTACCGGGGAAGTTCAGGAGAGACATCACAGCGTCCACGCCAATCCAGGGACGCACCCCGGCCCCATTGACTCCAACAGAACATAGCACGTGAGTCTGATCTGTCCTGAATCGGGGCCCTCCCAAGTAGGATCCTGGCTTGGGGGACAAACTCTCAAGGTTTCCCTACCACCTTGGCAGGGACAGCGTCCAAAACACAGGTCCTGGCCCCAAGCATAGTTTGTAGGATGCAACTATTAACGGAATTACAGTAGCACCTAGGGGGTCCCAGGCAAGACCGGGGTCCCCGTTGTGCGGGGTGCTGCATGCCCACACAAAGGGTGGGAGGGGAAACGGGGGCCCAGAGAGTTACAGTGAGATGCCACAGCAGGTCTGTGGCAGAGAACCCCAGAGTTCTGAGTCCCAGAGTAGTGGGGGGCTGGGAGCCAGGACTCCTGGGTTCTATCCTGGCTCTGGGAGGGGAGTGGGGTCTAGTGGTTAGAACAGGGGAGTTGGGAGCCAGGACTCCTGGGTCCCATGTCCAGCTCTGGGAGGGGAGTGAGGTCAGGACGCAGGCCAGAGCTGGCTCTAAACAATCCCACGAGGTTGGGGGGCAGCTGAGATTCAGGTCCTGATTGCCCGGGAGGTTCTCGGGGTGTCTGGCTCTGCCCCCCACGCAGCTGCCCGTCTCCCTGCCCATGCCACCCACTGGGCCTGCGGAGAGACCCCCTTTCGTCCTGGGGGATCATGTTTAATTGCGTCTGGCATTTCGGCTGCGGATTAGCGACGCGCTGCCAGCCGGGCGGACTGTCTTCCCCAAAGTCACCTCGCTGGAGTCCACCTCCGACCCCCTTCCCTGCCACCCTCCCGGGATTAAGGGGTGAGATATAGACAAAGACAGCTGACATCACGGCCTCCCTTACTTAAATCTTCCACATGTAGGTGGCCTCTTCCTCGTCTATTCCTTTCCCCCCCCTCTCTCGCTCTTTCTCTCTCTTCCTCCCCCTCCTCAAAGTGTTCGCTCCTGGAGCTCGGCACACCCAGGTGAGTTGCTGGGAAGAGAGCTCAGCTAGTCTTTAGATTGTGTGCGACGGGGCGGTATGATTATTTGCCACTGATCCAGATTGGGGGTGGGGGGGGTGGAGGGGTTTAGCGCTCTTGATAAAATTATATCTAATGATGTAAAGTCTTTACGTTCGTAATGCCGCTCGGCTGGGTTTAGCGCGCTTCATTCGTGCGCCGTTGACGTGGGCAAGGCCTTCCTGGGTCCAGTTCTTCCTCCAAATGGTTTGAGGTGGCTCTTTGGAGATGCTGGGAATGTCTTGGTAGACGCCGGGCGTGAAACGCACGCTGGCGGGACACGGGCACACGGCGCGGGGGAGTGGCGCGGGTTGGGTCCGTTATGGGAATTGAGTTTTAAAATGGGAAGCAAAGAACTATGGCGTGACGTGACCGTCAGACGCTTAGTTAGTTGTGCCATCTCTGGAGCTGGGTTTGTGCCACTGGGCGCTGGAGAAGGGGCATCTGCCTTATCAGTTCAGAGGGGCGCGATCGGTAATTAGGAGACCAACCACGAATAGCATAATGTTCGGCGTTAACATCACACTGGGCTTGGAGGGGAAGCGAGCGCGTGTGCGAGGAGGCTTGTGTCTGTCCGAGTTCGTTTCGCGAGATCAGGTGACAAAGAGTTCTAGGAATCTGTGCCGCCGGGGGAAATCCAATGTTTGTTTCTCCCTCTGGGTGCCGTTCTGAATAGCGAGCAATTTCCAGCGTTCGAATTGCTTGGCTTTAAGAAAACCCCCTGGCAGTAATGTGGAGCGTAATCGAGGAGACTAGATTAGCCTGTGTAGCCAAAACGGATGTCCCTACCCCGGCGTTCGGACCCGTTGTGGGACAGCGCCGTCCGTGTGTCGAATGAGGGAAAGGACTGTCTGTGCGTGGCGTATTGCTATGAACGATAGAGCTGCGATTATGTAGCATTTCTCAAAGGCGGCCACCAGCGGCTTCTCTGGCGGCCACGGGGCGCAAAGCAGCGGCCTCACTCCTTCCTGTTGCTCCTGGATGTGCCGCCTGGGTGTTGGTTGCTGGGGCCGCCAGCAGGAGTTGCCCGGTGCTCCCCCTCCCCCCCGGCGACATGTGGGGCACAATGCCGGGGGAGCAGGTGGCCGATGGGTTCCAGACCCACCTTCCTTGGAGCTGTGGGGCTCAGGCTTCAGAGACACTGGCCCTGGGTCTTCGGGCCTGGCCCAGGGCTCCCCCCACATCATCCCTGGCCCCCACTGCCTCCCCACCCACCCACCCATTACCACTGATCTAGAGTATGTTTTACTTTGAAACTACCAAGCCAGTATTCTGTTAAACTTTATTTTAGAACCAGTCAATTGGGTGAGAATGGATTTAAATCTTTAGATTAAAAAGTGCAGATGCAATGACAATTCTCTTTCGTTCTGGTCTTTATAGAGTGCACCGGGGAAGGGGGGAGTGTTTGCAAGGACACAAGGCCTTGGGCAGGCATTTGCAGTCATCTGCAGAGTGTGACTCGGGGTAATGACTGGGCAAGGGACAGGATGAGTGAGTTTCTGCCAGGCATCTACCAAGTGGGTGGGTTTCTGGTCCTTTTGATCCAAAAGTTCTCAACCGTCAAATGGAAAAACAAAGCAATGATTCTGCGGAAGCCGCTTGGCTCGTAGTCTGGCTCCCCCGAAAAAGGCGTGTTGTAAAGGTGCAAAGTCGATCCCCGATTTCCTCTTTATTTTATTGTGCTCTTATTTTTTTTTCTATTAACATTTTATTAAACGCTTTAAAATCTGCCTCGAAAACACCAGCGTGACCAAACAAACTTCTGTGACTGCGTCCACTTCTCATGCTAGCGTCACCATGTGCTACCTACCTTTAAACATTTCATGCTGTATAATACGGAGGGGTTAAAAGGGAAATCAATTGTTTGTATTACACAGTTTACAAACACAGACATTGCACTTATAAAAATCCCCCTGGTTAAAGGCCAGTGATTACAAGAAGCTAAAGACTGGAAGCAAAGTTAAAGACAAAGGAAATCGGAAACTTTTGGAAATGATGTGAAACTAGGCCGAGTGCTGTCATCTCTTGGTTACCTTGCGCTTTATCGGTCTCCACCTATTGTCTCGCCTCTTACCCTTATATTGTAAGTTTCTCGGTCAGGGACTGTCTCTTTCAATATGCGCCTGATGCTACAAGACCCTTGGTTGTTAGTAAAACTCCAGACACAATAACTACACTTCTGAAGGATATGGAGGCCATCGTTTAACGCTCTTTGGCCTTTGCATTTTCTTAGCTGCAAAGTGAAACCGTAATCTACTGCAAACCCCCTCGGTTTGCAGATAAAATAAGGGGAAGAAAGTGGGGAAAGCAACGTATTCTCTCTCTCTCGGGTAGTGAACTGTATGGAAATGAATCCAACTTTCTCCCAGAATTTTATTTATGCCTCTAAGCTTCTTAGGCGAGTAATTTCAGCCAAGCAATCCAAGCGCTCTTGAATGAAATTTTTGGACCTTGTCTCTAGTCTCATCAACTTGCTCAAAAGATTGTTAATCTCCTACAATCTCTCATTTTGCTGCCTTTGCAGAATGTCTTCATTTGGTTATTTGTTTATATGTATATATAAAGAAAAGAGATTGGAGAAAGGGAAAGAGGAGGGGGGAAAAGAAGGATCCTATCTTCTTTGAGGATGCACAGCTCTGCAGGAAGGAACTGGTCTCTTCTGCTTGTAGCAATTCGGACCTTCACGATTAGAGACACAATTCAGATATGAATATTGGTTCTCTTTACAGGCACGCAATGACTTGGTTAAAAGTTGTGCCTATAGATTGCAAAGAGATCTTCCTTCCTTGAAAGCAATACAAACTTTTTAAACCAGAATTTTTATTTTTGTAATACTCTAGATTTTTTTTTGTAAATGAACACAGCTTTAAATATTAGGGGAAAGAATGCAGAAGTGAGATAATACAAAGGTTGATTGCTTCCTAAGCACATTTTATGCAAACTGCATTAGCCTGAATGTAACAAACATGAATGTTCTTTCTGCTAATATGTTATTTTCCTCTGTTAAATGTTTTTTAATCTAACTAACCTCAAATATTAGGTTGCTGGTCTTAAAAATAAACACAAGATTGTTTTGTATCTTTCTTTGAAATGTGAGGCTTATCTTTCATGCCTAGATTTGTGATCTTTTCAAAGCAATAGATTTGGGTTATCATTTTTTGAAATATTAGGCCCTGATCCGCAAAGATTTCTGCAGATGATTAAGTAACAAGGAGCATTCCTACTAGATTTGACATTTTCCAAACGAAAGATTAGCCCGCTGCTACAGTACAGTGTCTTCTCGTTGTTGTTGTTTTTTAAAGTTCCACCTGTTGAAATTGGGCGATGAATTAGATGAATTAAAATCCAACACGGCTGCAATGTATAGTTTCTGATTGCTATTTTTGATCACAAGCTACCCCAGCATACACCCACCCTGATCAAAGTCAATTTCAAGCCAAAGTGAAACTTTAAAAGACAGCTCCGCATTCCAGACTCTCCTTTGTCATGTTCTCCCTCCAGAAGGAGAGCAAAGACCTCCAGAGCCATCTGAGAAAAACAATTCCCCCTGGATATTAATCTGCAAGAGGTCTGTTGTTATAATTCCTATCATGTGAGATTCTTAAGGCAACAGCTGAGAATGGACCTAGCTCACACACAAAATTGTTTTGAGCAAACACTCCCGCCCCTCCGCCCCCACTCCTGGGGCTTAGAGGAGAAAATCCCAAATCTTCAGATCTGAAAGCACAGAGAGAGAGGGAGAGGAAAAGTCTGCTGAATCTACTGCACCGCTCTAAATCTGCTCTCTGATTCAGGTTAAGCTTCTCTTTTTATTGCAGATTATACAGCTCTGCTCCTCTATCTCTTCTCAGTTATCCTTTTAACACATTTTGCTCTTTCTCGCTGCTTTTTTGGGGGGTGGCGTGGCCTGGGTTTGCTAAAGATTTGCACATCCTCTTCTGGTGATCCAGCAGCAAACCGGTCTCTGTTATGTTTTCTTCCAGCGCCTCCCAGCACTGTTCAGTCTGGACCCTTTGGAAAGACGTTCGCTTGGGCAAAAAGGTAAGGAGACATTTGGTAAAGGAGGGTAGGAATTTTTTTCTCCCTCCAAAGCAGAATTTGCACACCTTGATTTCCAACTCCAGAGCTGACTTTGCTTCTAATGGCATTCGAGCCCTCTGCTTGCTAACCTGCCTGGGGCAAGAATGAAATCCCCAAAGAAAACCCGAAAACTTTCTTTCTTGGCATTACCAAGGTAAGGACAGTTCAAAAAGAAAACTACACAACTACTGCAAATGTGCAAAGTTTCCTTATTTCTTCCAGCCAAGAGGATAGATCTAAAACAAGGCATTCTTCTTTGGTTTATTCTTGGTTCTTAACTTTCTTTTATAAATTCTCAGCAGGAAATCAATTTAAAATAGAATTTCCCTTATATTTTGTTGGTGGGTTGGACTCTTCAGTCAAATGTTACAAAATATATCTACAGAGACGGATTTTTTTTTAAAACCACCTATGTATTTAACAGGCATGCAGCATCCTCTGGGGTTGGGATTGTTTTAAATGGAGAGGGTTTTAAAACTGCACTGCTCATACTTTTGCAAAAAAAATTAATTAACTGGAATTTAATCTTTTTGCTTTTTCCTGTTGCAAAGATTGTAACCTGGCTAGGGACAAGATGACTTAAACTGGCACCAAAAACAGGGCTGTTTATAGAACAAATTGAAAATGAAATTGTGATTTTAAAAAAAATTGATTTTTTCCCCTACATATTCAAACATCTGATTAATGGAAAATGAGTCAGATTTTTTAAAAGGATCTTAAACAAAGTTGTTCCTATAATTATAATGACAAAGTGATAATAATAAAGTCGGTGTGAAGGCGCCGAGGTTTTATACTGAGTGACAAGAGACCAACAAATTTTTTATAGGGTGATTTGTCATATTCACGCAGCCTGGGTTTAAACCCACAATTTGACCCACTGTGAACAGATCACACTGAACTGGGAGAAAATTTGTCCAGTCGCCGAGTTGTGGGTCCATTTGTATATTTCACTCAGCCTAAGAAGTTAACAAAAATACAAGTTTTGTTACAAAATGGCTCACTGACAAATTTCACCAAAAATATTAAGGTTGGATACAGCTCTAGAAAGCAATTTCATTCCTTTTCAACATGCAAAAGCAATAGCAAGTGCAAAATGATTCAGTGTGAAAGCCTGGATCTAGAGAGGATGGGAAAAGAATATTTCTCTTTTGTTTTGCTATGATCAACACTGTAAAAGAACTACGTTCAAATGTGGTAACCTCCCTGCAGAAACGAATCCAACCTGGAATAATCTTCTCGGTTTCATTCCAACTGAAAAGAAGAATAATTCACGTTTTAAGTCATCACCATTAGCCTTAAAAAAGGACCCTTTTAATTGTTAAGTTACCTTCAATACATGAAACACAAACGAAAAATGATGCATAAAAAGCTCTTCAAAACTAAATCTTTATTATTCTGTTTTAAGGTCTAACTTTAAACTCTCAGGGAGATGTGATTTATCTAAATTCCTATTAATTAACTGAGAGAAGGGGAAAGAATGATCAGAATATTGGTTGCTCTGCAGTTACATTTGTATGGTTTGTAACAATATTCTACAGTTCAGCTCATTTATTTCGTTTGCTTCCTGACAAAGGATGCTTGCATCTTGCCTTTTTCATTTAAATAATAATTATAGAATTCCAGCGAGTATATTTCAATATGTATATTTAACATAAACAAAACGGATGATTTTCTAATAATAATAACAATAATCATGTGTCTATATATAAATATTTATACATTGGAATCTGTCTCTAGAGAGAAAAAATACATTCATACATTTTGGGATCAAATTGTGGCATTCTTCAATTCTTCAGCAATTTGTGGCTTGTTTTGTTCCAGAAACAAGCTAAATGCTACCAACATTTCAGACACAACACTGCTAAAAGGTCTTTTATTCAATTATTCCTTTGGGTAAAATAACCTATCATCCCCTCGAACAGGAAAACTTGATTTCGCAAATCTCTTTATGAACTAGGAAGAAAAGAAGAGATCTGAATGTAATTCATACAGGTTTTGCAAAATCATCAACACCTCTTTCAAATGCTTTGAGTTATTTAAAGTGTTTTTTCAACACTCAAAACCATGTTTTCTGTTCCCCTGCCTGGCCATTCTGCAAAATCCATTATTTTAGATCGATCTCAGTGCTTTCCCAGATTATCTATCTCTAGTGGTCTTAGTTAAAGTGGATTTTGTTGACTTGTCAGCGAAATAACCAGAATTATTTGTATAAAAGGTTTGGAACTAAAAACATGGGCATTTAAACTGGTTCTGTTTGGGGTGGAATTTATTAACAGAATCACCTTAGATCGCTGTCATTTCAGATTTGAGAGCTACTGATGAAAAGTGCTATATAAGAACTAGGTAATAATAATAATAATTCATAACTCAGGGTCACATTTTCAATAGCACCCAATCACTTAGACCAGGGGTTCTCAAACTGGGGGTCGGGACCCCTCAGGGGGTCATGAGGTTATTATAGAAGCGACAAAGGGTCCTGTGGCACCTTATAGACTAACAGAGGTATACCTCTGTTAGTCTATAAGGTACCACAGGACCCTTTGTCGCTTCTACAGATCCAGACTAACACGGCTACCCCTCTGATACTTGAGGTTATTATATGGGGGGTCACGAGCTGTCAGCCTCCACCCCAAACCTTGCTTTGCCTCCAGCATTTATAATGGTGTTAAATATATTTAAAAGTGTTTTTAATTTATAAGGGGGGGTCGCACTCAGAGGTTTGCTATGTGAAGGGGTCACCAGTACAAAAGTTTGAGAACCACTGATTTAGATGCCTTTGCAAATTTTACCCTATGTTTGGCAGCCAAAAGGAGAAAAAAATTGGTTTTTGAAAATACATTCCAATGCATGTTAAGAAAATAACAACGGCCAGACTGGGTCAGACCAAAGTCCATCTAGCCCGTATCCTGTCTTCCGACAGTGGCCGGTGCCAGCTACTTCAGAGGGAATGAACAGAACAGGGAAACATCAATCCAAAGAGTTTTCCCTTAATACATCAATTTGTTCTTACAGGCTCCTTCTGGGTTTCCCTCCTCTAATGGGCTCTATTTTTGATTTATTTGTGGTGGGGGTTTTTTGTCTGGTTTTGGTTTTTTTCTCAGACTTGTTTTTCCCCTGATCAAATCTGGAAATGCAAAACTTCATCAATGCCCTGTTTACAGACTTCACTCCAGAGTCAACATGCAGCATTGGAAGCTGAAGGCTGCTTAGTAAGGTGCAAATGAGTTGCTAACTGTCAGTCTATCAGTTCAACCCCCCTCCCCTCCCCTCTCCTCCACTTGTTTACAAGTGCCCTCAGAAACTTACCATGCAAGGCAGCTAATGACAGAGGATGGCAAATTGCAATCAAGGGGCTCTTTTAGGAGGAAGTTTGGTTTAACCCTCGGGTTTTTTAGATTACCCACTGTTTGTTTTCATGGAGAGAATAAGGAAGTAGCTGGACCCCCCTGTCCCCACCCAACAGCTCCATTAAGAGATGCAAAAGCCGCACAGGCCAGAAATCCTGGCACAAGGCAAAAATAGCAACCCCCATATGAATAAAGACCCATCGTCATGGCATTTTGGGGTTTATTCTGATGAATAGGTTTTCAGGCCAGAAAGAACCATTAAGATCCTGTGAGCTACTCTTCCCCGAGCCGAGAAATTCAAGCAGCAATTCCCGCACCAGACTCCATAACTGGTGGGTGTCTTTTAGAAAGACGCCCCAGCTCGATTCTCAAGTTGGGTGGAAAATCCCCCCCAGTCCCTTGGGTGGGTGTCCCAGCATGGCCAATCGGCAGCAGCGGGGCCCCGGGAACGAGGTGGTTTTCCCGTGATGACAACGTTCGGCTTGCCGGTTTTGTTTCTAGCTCGCAGGGCTGCGGAGAACAGCCTGTAAACGTGGCCTGTAAAGGCTCCAACCCCAGAAAATGAAATAAAAAGGCCCCCGCATTTGTGAGGCGTTGAAGGTACCGTGATTTCTTAAGCCAATCTCGTGATTTGTTTGGGTTTTTTTGGAGACTAACGCCTGATATTTTTAACGCTTGGGCTTGGCAGTTGTAGGTTAAGTGCTCTTGCTGTTAAAAAAGGTGTCTCTTGTTTCCAGACAACTTTCAGCCATCATATCTTTATTTTAGTTTTATTGTGATAGCCCCTGGGGCCGCAGTCATGGGCCGGGCCCCCACTGTGCCAGGCGCTGTCCATTTCTGTTTCTATTAGGTACATTACGGTAACACATAGGCGCCCCAGGCATGGGCCAGGCTCCTACGGTGTCAGATGCTGTACGTTTTTATTGCTTTAGGTGTATTACGGTAGCACCGTGGCCCAGGCCCCCGTTGTGCCAGGTGCTGTACATTTTTATTGCTTTAGGTGTATTACGGTAGCACCGTGGTGCTGTACATATGAAACCCAGGATCTCATTTTGTCTTTGTCTGCTAGATGAAAGAGCCCTCTGCTCTCAGAAATCTCCCCCTGTGGGTCTTCTATAGACCCCCGATCCAAACCAGAAAGAAGTGAAAATCTGGGGTGTGTTTTGACTTTTCAAGTCCAGCTGAGCTCTGGACCCTGGTTGATCCGAATCCACAAAATGTAGGAAGCCGGGCGGATTCTGTTAATGGCTCTACTCCTATGGAAAGTTCCCAGCAGGCAAACTCAAGGGAGACCTCCCCGCATGGTGAAGGCATCCTCGCCAGGGCTAATTTTGTTTTATTTCATTGGGTTTTGCTTGTTGGAACCCATTTCTCCGGGCTCTAGTTCGGCAGCCTCAGACCCGGCCAAGGAAAGGCATCGAATCCGTTCGTGATTGATGAGCGTTTTCTGGGCCGTGCTCGTCACAAGCCCTGTTATTAACCGGAACAAGCGCAATCAAATGTGGCTTGGCCTGGCACGGATTCTCGTGTTCCCCCGGAGGGAGTTGGAATGGCGCAGCCGGAGAGGCGGAGTGGGGTGGCGTGGTTTCCCCTTTCCTGCTCAGACGACAGCAGCAAGCGAAGGCAAAAGGAAACAAGAAAGCGAGTTCTCGCCTGCACTAGCGAAACAGCCTCCTGGTTGTCGTCAGCTGTTCAGTGCTCAGCCAGTCGTGAGCCGCTTGCACTAAATGCTCGCACCCGCACGCCGTGTCCGTGACCAGGGGAGGAATTAGACCAAAGCCGCCTACGCAGCGTTGCCAGGATCAGATCTGCTCCGAGCAGATGACTCTAAAATGCTCAAGATTCAGCCGCAGGAAGGCTCCCAAAGTTGCTACCTCTTGGGGGGAAATTAACGTGGGGTGGGCCAGGATGGGATATTTTGGCACCATTTGCTAAATGGTGAATCCATCGGATCCACTTGTGGGGTTAACACATAGACACGCGCTTAAAGCAGGGGCTGGGAGCCAGGACTCCTGGGTTCTCTCCCCAGCTCTGGGAGGGGAGTCGGGGGCTAGTGGTTAGAGCAGAGGGGGCTGGGATCCAGGACTCCTGGGTTCTCTGCCCAGCTCTGGGAGGGGAGTGGGGGGCTAGTGGTTAGAGCAGAGGGGGCTGGGAGCCAGGACACAGTGGTAGTGGGGCCTTGTCAACAGCCCGACACCAGCTGCCTTTTAGGGAGAGCTCTTCTTTGATTGATTGCCCGTGGGTTCTTTGGCATGGACCTGATTTATTTGTATTATGCTGGCCCCTAAAGGCTCAGACTGAGATCAGGGCCCCCGTTGTGCCAGGCGCTGCCCAGACCCCAACCGAGATCAGGGCCCCATCGGGCCAGATACTGCACAAAGAGTGATAGACAATCCCTGCCCCAGAGAGCTGACAATCACAATAGACAAGGAGTGGAAAGGGAAACTGAGGCACTAACTAGGGCAGTGAGTTACACATCAGTTCACTGGCAGAGCTGGGACTAGAACCAGGTTTTCAGCATCTCTATCCAGGGCCTTGTCCCCAACCCAACAGGGTCTCGCTCCTGTCACCTGACCACGTTAAATTATTCCGTTAGCAAAACCCTGGTCTTCAGATTTCGTACGTTTCTTCACTAGCCCGTGCCCTGGAGGCCCTGATGGTCCTAGGCCCAGACCCCCAGCTGACATAAATCGGAACAGCTGCCTCCCAATTCTAGACCCTCAGCTGGTGATAATGAGCAAATCTGGTCTGGCGCACACCGGCTGAGGATGCGGCCTGATACGAACAACCGAAAACCCAGCCCGCCCCCGTGCTTCCCCCATGCTTCTTCAGCAGATCTGTGCTTTGCACCTCAAAGGGACTGGACCCTGCAGAAGTTCCCACCCTACTGTAAAGGAAACTGACCAGAGAGCGTCTTTCTTAT
The DNA here is from genome assembly GCA_033296515.1 of Macrochelys suwanniensis. Lineage (NCBI taxonomy): Eukaryota > Metazoa > Chordata > Testudines > Chelydridae > Macrochelys > Macrochelys suwanniensis. The sequence continues at coordinate 1,710,881 of CM065800.1, read as the reverse complement.
AGGGGATCGTCGTAACTGGGGCACTATGGACTGATGTTGCAATGGGGCAGGGAGGCCTCTTCCCATGGACGCTGCTTTGCATCTCTAGCCTGTAGCCAGCCCCTTCTCCTGCCCCACGCCCTGAGCTGTGTGTGTGGGTCTGCTATCCATGCAAAGGAGCAACACAGCAGCTTGTCTTTGGCCCAGCGCGGGGGAGGTTTGCTGGGCTTGATGGAGTTAATGGGAAGGGAAGGGTGGATTAAAGGGTTAACCAGTCTCCTTCAACCCTGGGCCCTGGAAGGTGTGAAGTCCCCCTGCTGCCTTCTCACCATTGGACGAGCCCTTCCCTCTGCTCCCCCTGGCCGCTTTTAGAGGAGGGTGCCCACAATTTCTGGGTGTCTTTTCCTCTCCCCACTCTGCAGCGAGCCTGGGTGGCTGAGCGGATTGGAATAACCTAGCGTCCCAGTCCTCCGGGGTGGGCAACAGGAGAAGGAGCTCCTTCGGGATCGCCAGTTCCTGAGCATGATGTCCTATATGAAGCAGCCTCATTACGCAGTCAATGGGTTAACCCTAGCGGGACCGGGCATGGACCTGCTCCACTCCGCCGTGGGATACCCAAGTAAGTGCCTTTCCGCGATTCCTCCGTGGGAAATACGCCAGTTACAATTATTTCACACGTCAAAGAAATTCATTATTCTCGGTGTTGTCCTGAGCTTTATCTTGAGTGAGTGAAGTTAACTAGTTATTCCATAGGCACTGGAAAAAGCAAACAGCTGTTGTTATAATTCTAGAGAAAGAAAGCAAAATCAGTCGGTTATTATTGTAAATACAGCTAACTAAACGAGTTACCGTGACACAGAATGAGTCAGCTAGCCCAGTTATTCTGTAGAGACTGAGATCAGCCAGTTATTCTGGAGAGTGAGTGAAATAAACCCGTTATTATACGGTGAGCAAAACAAACGAGTTAGGTTTATTTCACCCACTCTGTGATCCATTTATTTTACCTTCTCGTTATGATTATTAGAGTGAGCGGAATAAACCAGTTGTCAGAGTGAAATAGTCGCCTAGAAGAGATTGGGTTTTGCTTCCTAGAATATCACTCAGAGATACTTTAACAGGTCACCTGAGAGCCCAAGTTGAATCAGTATGTCATTAATTACAATATCATTTTATTATTTATTTTAATATTAATATGCTACAGCCCTAAATGTTTGGGAAGTTTAATCAGCATGATATTAATTAAAATATTATTTTATTATTTATTTTATTAATTATATATTAATTAAACCCCTAAAAGGTTGAGGCGTTTAATCAGAATGCTATTAATTTAAATATTATTTTATTATTTATTTTATTTAAACTATATTCATTAAAGCGCTAAAAGCTTTAGAAATATAAATGGAATCATATTCATTAAATATATTCTTATGCATTTTATTTTTTTATTGATATATTAATTAAAGTCCTAAAAGTTTTAGAGGTTTCATTGGAAATCATGAAGGCTGGAAAAGCAGAAGGCAAATAAAAAGGACCCAACTTTTAGTATTCCCCCTTGTAAAATCTCATAGTTTTTAAGTCAATCTCATGGTTTTTGGGGAACTGGCCCCATGATTTTTGAATGTTCGGGGTTGGTGGTTCTGAGACTCTTTGGGGTTAGAATAGGGTCCCTTTCCCCTACATAAGATGACCCCTGTTTGAGCTAGTGTGCCTGTGTTAGACAATTCCACGCTTCATGGCTGTAGCAGGCACCTTAGACTCCTAGTGTTTCGCAAATGTGGCCACCAGGGGTTTTTCTTGTGGCCACGGCCTCCTGGGCTCTGATGGAGGGGGGGAGCAAAGGAGCACCCCCTCCCACTCCCCCTCCCTGCTGCTCCTGGATGCACCTCCTTGGTGTTGGTTTCTGGGGCCACCTGGAGTCCCGCAGGCAGCCAGTGAGTTCTCCACTTTCCCAGGGGCGGTGGGGTTCAGCTCGAGGGTGGCAGACTCTGGCCGCGGGGGTTCAGGCTCCATCCTCGCTGCCTCCCCCACCCCAGCACTCCCCCCCATCTCCCCTGGCCCTCCCCCAGGGCTTCATTTGTCCCGCGACTTGGTAGGGCTGAGTGAGTCTGTTGTGACAAGTGATTGTTACACTCAGCGGTGCCCGGGTGCAGACGGCAGCACAGGTCGCAAACTGAGAGGTGGACTGTATTTCTAAGAGGTGAAGCCGGCGAGAAGGTTCAGATCCAAGGTCGGCCCAATGTTGCAGGGACAGGGGGTGTCTGGGTTCCCGGCTTTGGACCGGACCCCGCAGGAGAAATGCTGCGCAAACGTGTGACCTCCTGCAGGGTTCCTCTCATCTCGACCACGCGTCCCCTTGCACGCCCAGCCCAGTGCAGTGCCCCTTGCACACCTGTTCGCCCCAGTGCAGTGCCCCTTGCACACCCACTCACCCCAGTGCAGTGCCCCTTGCACGCCCAACCCAGTGCAGTGCCATGCCCCTTGCACACCCACTCACCGCAGTGCAGTGCCCCTTGCACACCCACTCACCCCAGTGCACTGCCCCTTGCACACCTGTTCGCCCCAGTGCAGTGCCCCTTGCACACTTGTTTACCCCAGTGCAGTGCCATGCCCCTTGCACACCCACTCACCCCAGTGCAATGAGGGTGACCCTGTTGTGGTGGCAGTGCCCCTTGCATGCCCAGCCCAGTGCAGTGCCCCTTGCACACCCAGCCCAGTGCAGTGCACTGCCCCTTGCACACTCGTTTACTCCAGTGCACTGCCCCTTGCACGCCCAGCCCAGTGCAGTGCCCCTTGCACGCTCAACCCAGTGCAGTGCCATGCCCCTTGCACACCCACTCGCCCCAGTGCAGTGCCCCTTGCACACCCACTCACCCCAGTGCACTGCCCCTTGCACACCTGTTCACCCCAGTGCAGTGCCCCTTGCACACTCGTTTACCCCAGTGCAGTGCCATGCCCCTTGCACACCCACTCACCCCAGTGCAATGAGGGTGACCCTGTTGTGGTGGCATTTTCCCCTCACTTTGCCCTGGTGCAAACGGCCACACGGCAGCTTGTGCAAAGGAAAGCCGCGCCGAGGCCAATTTAAATCCCCTCCCCAGGTGGCCTGGGTCCCTCTGGCATCCTCCGCAGCCCCCTCTGGCCCCGCTCTCCAAGCAGCCAGGCCAGCGGCTGCACCGGAAAGGGCTGATCCGCAGCCCAGAGCCACGGGAAAGGCGGCGGGGGGCTCGGCCCTGCCCCCCCCCTCGGAGCCTCCGAGCCCCTCCCAGGCTGGAACGCAGCCCGGCCAAGCCCCAGCAGGCCTGGTCCGTAAATCACACACCGGGGTTTTGGGGGGGATTTTCGAAACCCACCCACCCCCCCGTAACCAACGCACCAAAATAACGGCCCGCCCTCCCCCGGCCGCGCTGTGGGCGGAGCCTTCATCTCCGCTGGGCGGGTGGGAAACCGAGGCACAGAGCGACGACGGCCCAGTTCCTCCACGGTCACTGATCCGGAGCCTGGTGGCCTAACCACTGGACTCTCCTGCCTTCCAAGCTACAAATGGCTTTGCCTTAGCCAAGGTCTCTTTCTCCGGTAACAAATTGCTCCGAGCTGCAGAGTGGCCCAGAAATCCCAGGGCTGAATGATTATGATTATTCGATAGGTGTATTATGGTAGCCAGTCGTGGGCCAGGCCCCCCCGGTGCTAGGTGCTGTACGTTATTTATTGGGTATATTAGAGTAGTGCCCCAGTCGTGGGCCAGGCCTCCATGGCGCTAGGCGCTGTACGTTATTTATTAGGTGTATTACGGTAGCGCCCCAGTGTGAGGCCAGGCCTCCCTGGCACTAGGCACTGTACGTTATTTATTAGGTGTATTACAGTAGCGCCCCAGTCTCAGGCCAGGCCTCCCTGGCGCTAGGCACTGTACGTTATTTATTAGGTGTATTACAGTAGTGCAGTGGAACAAGCTGCCTGCCCCCCCGCCATGCCCTGGAGGTGGGGTCGCCGAAGGGCGGGGAGAGGCAGATGCCTGGGGGGGAGGGGGAGCGCTTCTTGCTGCTCCACCAGCTCCCCGCTCCGGGGATGGAGGGACGATTCAGCCCCCCGGCTTGTCCGTCCCACCCTGAGGACAGCAGGCATAACCCTCTCCCTTCCCGCCTTCCCCAGCCACCCCACGGAAGCAGCGGCGCGAGCGGACGACTTTCACGCGGGCCCAGCTGGATATTCTGGAGGCGCTGTTCGCGAAGACCCGCTACCCCGACATCTTCATGCGGGAGGAGGTAGCGCTCAAGATCAACCTGCCGGAGTCCCGGGTGCAGGTGAGGATGGGAGCCCGGGCTAACCCCTGGCCAGACGGGTGTGTGTGTGTGTGCCTGTGTGTATATACTACTGGCCCCGCTGGGAAGTGTGTATGTGTGAGCACACATGGCTGGCTGCTGCCCTCTGCTGGGTGGAATTGGAACTGCTGACCTGGGTGTCATAAGCCCTATACTGCCAACGCCGATGGGGATTCTCCTTTAGCAGCGTGCTGGGGTTTGGGAGCAGGTTTGAGTTCTGTGTGCAGCGCCCAGCAGCCGCCGGGGAACTCCTAGCTTGCCATGGAGGTGGAACAGGATTTTACATCCCACCAATGTAACCCAACGCGTGTGATGTCAAGAGGGGGTGTTTGCCTAGCCCGGAAATGTGGCCACCTCTGGAGAGGAGCCAGGGGGCTGTGCTATGAACCTGGCAGGGCTGGGTAGGGGCTGAAGTCCAGGGAAGCTGCCAGGGGATTTGGGAGGATGAATGTGGTTGTCCCAACTGAACACCCGACTAAACACCTGGATTCTTTGCAACATGGCCACGGCAGGGCGGGCTGCAGTGTTTGTCTTTGCTGAACGATGGCATCGGGGCCAGCCCTGCCTGGGAGGGGAGAGCGCCCCCTACTGAGCCCCCCACCCCACTCCCTGCTGCACAGCGCCCCCTAGCGCGGCCCTATGGCATTGGGGTCAGCCCACTCCTTGCCAACAGCCCATGGGGGGTGCAATACGGTTGACTGACAGAAGCTACAAAGTGGGTGACCCCCCAGTTTAAGATGCTTTCATCCCAGTAAAGCTGCCTCTGCATGAGGGGTCGGCCTGGTACCACTATACCGGTAAAATATCCACCCCCCACCCCCCCCGGCTGACTCGGTTGTACCGGGACAAAACCCAAGTGTGGGGATTAGCCCTCAGGGCGACTTGGTTCTTCAGCCCAACGTTCGCACCTCAACGAGCTGCTTTTAAACCGAAACCGGAGCGGGTTAAATACACCGGTTTAAGCGACATCGGTTTAGCTTTCCCATGTAGACACAGCCTCGCTGCCCGGAGCTCAGCGCCGACCCGACGGCTGCCCAGAATGCCCCACCGCCTCGCCAACAAATCCCGAGATTTGGCTTCGAAATCATGCCACTTTTTAAAATGAGAAATCAGTCAAATTTGGCCTCTTTTTAACATTGCCACGTGAGATCTCCCGATATTGGGCCGCCCTCCATCTGCGTCCTACAGGAAACGGTCCGGGTTTCTCGGGAGATGTTTATGGGGCGAGTTCACCCCCCGAAATGACAGCGAAGGGCTAAGCCCAGAATGCAAAGGCCTTGTTTACAGGACCGGCAGAGTTTCCCTTCTCTTAGACGCCGTTCAGCTCCCCAGGTAGCAGGAGAAGTGAATCTTTGACATCTGCCCTGCGGCTGCTACTGCTGGAAATAAAGACTCTGGATTCTGGGGTTGCAACTCCGCAGCCGTTTTCGGAGGGATGCCAAAAATAGCCACCTCCTGCTGATGCCCATGGGGGACTGGGTGGAATTGTCTCCCCGGCGTCTAGCGGCTGAGCTGTCTGGGGCTAGACCAGGCAGGCAGCAGACCAGAGGGACCCGGACTGGGTTGGCTCCAGGCTTAATGGCTGTGAGTCACCCTGGGAAGGGATGAGTCCTGGGAACAGAGGTTGCCCAAGAACAGGAGAGAAACATCACCAGGTCGGGGTGGGGACAAATTTGAGGCTGGGTGTAAGGCAATGAGCCTGTGTGTGTGTGTGTGTGTGTGTGTGTGTGTGTGTGTGTGTGTGTGTGTGTGTGTGTGTGTGTGTGTGTGTGTGTGTGTGTGTGTGTGTGTGTGTGTGTGTGTGTGTGTGTGTGTGTGTGTGTGCGCGCACCACTGCCCTCTACTGGACGGACTCAACAAAGCGCCACTCTGTATCCTAGGCCCAATACTGCTAAGGTGCAGCGAAGATTGCGGGGAGGGAGGGAGGGGTGTGTGTGGGTGTGACTTTTGGCTGAGGAGCAGCTGAGTTCTACCCTCCTCCTGCCAGGAAATCCCCCACGCTCAACGCTCTCAGGGGTCCCGATATTATGGGGTTTTTCTCTAGAGGCTCCCCCCCTGCAGCCTCAGTTTCCCTATCTGCCCTGGGGATAATACTAATAGCCGCTGGCTCCGTTCCGCCCTAGCTCTCAAAGCGGGAGGAGGGTGCCCGCTTCTCAGCGGGGGGTGGGTGGTGAGGGGAATTGTGGGGCTCAGGCAATGCGCCGCGTGGGGCTTTGAGATCCTCCGAGAGATGGGGCAGGATAATTCCCCCCCCCCCCCCCCCCCGCGAGTATGGTCGGTCCAGGGGGCTCAGCGGCTAGAGACCGGCCCGGGGAGGGGAGCCGGGTGCTTTGCCCAGCAGAAGGGGGCGGAGATGGACACCGGCGGCTGTTACAGCCGGGCCGCGGCCAGGGCAAAGGGACCCCCAGTGAGTGCCGTGACTCACCCCCACTCCCCTCTCCCGGCAGGTGTGGTTCAAGAACCGGCGGGCCAAGTGCCGCCAGCAGCAGCAGCAAAGCAGCGGCCAGGCCAAGGCGCGCCCGGCCAAGAAGAAGAGCTCGCCGGCCCGGGAGACCAGCTCGGAGACCAGCACCAACGGGCAGTACAGCCCCCCGCCCGCCGGCCCCTCGGGCACCCCCAGCTCCACGGCCAGCGCCACCGTCTCCATCTGGAGCCCGGCCTCCATCTCCCCCATCCCCGACCCCCTGGCCTCCTCGGCCACCCCCTGCATGCAGCGCTCCGCCGCCTACCCCATGACCTACACCCAGGCCCCCGGCTACCCCCAGAGCTTCGCCGGCTCCTCCTCCTACTTCACCGGCCTGGACTGCGGCTCCTACCTCTCGCCCATGCACCCGCAGCTCTCCGCCCCCGGCGCCGCCCTCAGCCCCATCGCCGCCCCGGCCATGGGCAGCCACCTCAGCCAGTCGCCGGCCTCCCTGTCCAGCCAGGGCTACGGCGCAGCCGGGCTGAGCTTCGGCGCTGTGGATTGCTTGGACTACAAGGATCAGACGGCGTCCTGGAAACTCAACTTCAACGCCACGGACTGCTTGGATTACAAAGACCAGAGCTCCTGGAAATTCCAGGTCTTGTGAGGGGGCGGGAGGCCCCCCCAGGGAGACCCTCCCCCCCCCGGTCCATTGCTTCCTTCCCTCCGCAGCCCCCCCAAAGGCCCGTCCCTCCCCTCCCCGCTGCCACCCTCCTCGACCCGCCTGTCGCTGGGCTGAGATCGGAACCGGCGTCTGGGAGCTGAGGGAGGGGGGAGTCCCCCTTTCCCGGCATCACGGGGGGGATTTTCCCTTCCTGGGGGAGCAGCCGGAAACTTGCCCTGATTGGTCGTTCGGTGGCCGAGAACCCCGCCCTGCATGGCCTCACGGGCCCCTCGGCCTCGGGGTTTTTTTTTTCCACCCGAGGCCCGGACGCGAAATCCGTCGCGGGATCTCAGCCGGGATCCTGCCCTGCTGGTTTCCTCGGGGCGGGGGCTGGCTGGCTGGCGTGGCAGCTCCCTCCCCTCCTCCCCGTCTGTGCCACGCTCACCAAGTGGCCCCCGGATCTGCAGGGGCGGAACTGGGAAGAGGCCCCCCCCCCCCACGCCCCTTGCACACGTCGGGGGAGGGGGGGTTCCAGGTTCTGTGTTTCACGGTTTCTCTCGAGCCCTGGCCCGACCCTTCGAAGTGGGGCGGCGGGAGGGTCTGAGCGAAGGAATTTAAGGGTGGAATGAAATAGGGCGTGGGGTGGAGGCGTGTCCTGCCAGGACTCCTGGGTTCTATTTCGGGTGCTGGGCGGGGAGCGAGGTTTAGAGACGTGGGGACCGGGAGTCCGTTCTCCTCGGCTTTGTTTCCAGCTCGGCCAATGATTGGGGGCGACATGTTCCACCCCGTGCCTCAGTTTCCCCTTCTGCTGTGGGATCTGTGGATGGACGGCTCTGTGCTTGGCAAAGCTGAGGGCCAGGGCGAAGGGTCTGTGCTGAGGTCACAGCCCCGCGAGGCTTAGGGAGCATCGGGTTTGAATCGGCTCCCGGTTCAGCCGCCCAGGGTCCAGTCGTCCGAAACAGAGATCCCGTCTCCTCTGGGTGGAGACCTCACCGGCCACGCCCTGCCAGAGAGAGGGTCTGCCCTGCTTCCCCCATGCTGCAGCTGAGCTCTGCCCCAGAGGTGGCTGCATTTCAGCAGTGGCTTCGGGATGTGGATCAAATCAACAATGCAGAGCACCAGTAAAAATATCTGGGGGGCGGGAGGGGACAAATGAGGCCCTCTGGCCGGGGGGCGGGAATGGAGCATTTAGAGAGCATTTGTCTACCCCCACTCCTTCCCTCCCCAGCCATGTAAATCCTGAGTCCCTCTGCTCCGTGGAGCCGGGATCGGAGTGGCGGGGCCGCACCGGGGGCTCTCGGTTGAGGTGTCTGGACACACGCTCTCCCTGGGGTCCCCCTCCAGCACCCCAGCCCGTGCTGCACAGATCCTGGGCTGACCCACCCCAGAATGGGCCCGAGGCCAGGCCACGCCCCTGTCTGAAGCAAGCAGCCCAGGTAGTGCAGTGGGGCAGGGGGCCGGGTCTCACGCGGCGAGTTGGAGGGGAGAGATCTATGCTGGGAGGCCAGCGTGGCGAGCCAGGATCAAGGCCCTCCCTGGCGGTTTGCAGGGTGTTCTTTTATTCTAGCCTCCATGTCCCCTCCCCCCTGCATATTTTGGGTGCAAAACCCGTTATTTTGGGGGGGGGGGTTAACTTGAAAGTGACGACAAATGCTTGTGCTTTGAGGGCTCCCCTGCCTCACCCTCCACCGTCAGACTGACCGGGCGAAACGCTCAGCAAAGCTGCCCCCGGCTGTTCCGGGCTCTGGCCCCGGGCGACGTGTTTTCTGTTCATCGTTCGGCTCTTCGGCCCCCAAAATCCACCGGAACGGGCTGATTTCGAACGCTCCAGCCTCTGCCCGTCGCGAGCAGCCAGGCCTTCGGGCTCTTGGCAGGGCTGGGGAAATCTCTCTCCCATGGGAGTTAGGCACCGAAATGCCTCGGCGCACAACTTCCCACCCGGCGGCGGCCCCGATCCTGGAAGCCCTTCGCCCGTGCCCCGTGGGCTCGCCGGCTCGGGGCCAGCCCTCAAACTGGGTGCGGATCCTGCTGCTCTCGGGCCCCGGCGACCAAACTCCCCGGGATGGGGACAGGAGCGGGTCCTCCCTGGCTCCTGTGGGGAGGAGAGCTGAGATGGGGACTAGCCAGGAGGTGGGGAAACGCGGCACGGATACGCCCCGCCGCTTTCCCCGAATCATCCTGGTTTCCAGCCACGTTGTGGGGCAGGGGTCAGAGCCCAGCGGTGCGGATGGGATCGCAGGATGGACCCGTTCACACCAGCCGAGGCCCGGACCCCATGGCTTTCACATGGAGCTTCTCCTCCCGCCTCCGTGAGCTCTGCTTAAAAGGGGAGGGGGGAGAATTGGCGATGCTTTGAGGCCCGGTTTCCCTATTGCCTTGCACACGCATTTACACTGGTGCAGAAGAGGCGTGAAACCGGATCGGAAGGATTCTCGTCCACACCTGTTCTGCACTAGTGGGTGCAGGACAATGGAGAAGCCAGCTCTTTCTTTTCTAATCGGCCCGCTTCGACTGCTCCCCGTTCCCAAAGCTGGCTGCATGGAATCTCCCCCGAAGGTGTCGCGGATTCAGGTTCAGACCCGTTTCTGAGGCAGACCCACCGAGAGCCAGCTGTGCCCGGCTCCTAGAGATCTGAACTGGAGTGGCCTGCCCCACTGCCGGGGGCTTGCAGTGAAACCAGCCACCGTACAGCTCCTTGTGGGGCCCGAACGTCTCCTGTTGCCTTGTGCAATCATGTTCACCCCCGTGCAAAACACCCCGGCTCGGGTAGCACGTTGCAGCGGGGAATCCGACTAGACAAGGCCTGGGGCGCCGTGGAATTGAACGGTCGTATTTAGAATTTCTCCATGTAAATAAAACCCCGACACGTCGTGAGTTTCGTTTAGGGCGATTCTGTAGTTCTTTGTTTTCCCCGCGAGCCGCCCCGACGAGCCCCGGTTCCACCTTCACAGACAAAGGCCGTTTTTATTTATTTTTTGGCTGAATACCTCAGTGGGTTTCATTTCTGCCCCTCGTCCCTTTTCGAAGAAGCAACGAACTGTAGCTGCTAACGTTGCCACGTCCCTCGGCATTCGGAGTCACGTCTCCACAGCCTCCCACTAGCTGGTTTGATTTTCACGCCTCTATCTGTGGAAATGTTTGATTTTTTTTTTGATTTTTTTTCTAGCCATAGGTTTGCTCCAGTCGTTTTTTTTTAAAGAAACGGGCAAAAAAAAAAAAAAAACAATCAGAGACAATAAATATCTGTAACGAATTTGATTGTGTTTTGTGTGCACTAAAGTACTGGCTTAAAAACAAAAAGACTATTTTGTAACTTGATGTAGAGGGGTTTTAGATTAGTTTTGTTAGGTGTCAAACTCCAGTGTCTGTAGGAGAAAGAGGATTTCAATGCAAACTATTTTTGATGACTTGATATTTATTCTGGTTTTAGCGAGAGGCAGTTTCCTGTACCAGCCCCCAATTTTTGGTGGTTTAAAGATTTAAAAAATAAATAAAAAAACATGTGTCAAGGATTCGGAGTTCTGGGCTGGCTTTTTTGGTTCTCGCAGTTGCTGATTTCAGCCCCGATCCTGCAAAATGCTCACACACCTGTGTGACTTCGCTCAGGTGAGGACTCTACTAGAAGCTAATGGGGCAGAGCAGGATTGAGAGGCACTAACAGAGCAGGGGGGCAGGGAGCCCAGGGTTTGGCTAACAGAGGCTGTGGGTCGGGAGTGAAGGGCACCGGCAGGGCTGGGGGGAGCCCAGAACGGGGCTAGCAGGGGCTGGAGGTTGGGAGTGAGGGGCACCGGCAGAGCTGGGGGGGAGCCCAGGGCTGGGCTAGCAGGGGCCGCGGGTCGGGAGTGAGGGGCACTGGCAGGGCTGGGAATTGGGGAGCCCCGGCCTGGGCTAGCAGTGGTGGCTACTGGTCAGGGCTGAGGGTTTTCGGTCGAATTAGCTGGGGGAACATTTCCTGGCTGCTCTAGACCAGGGGGCCCCGTGGGGAGCGGATGGGCCGCGGTGGGACCCTGCTGAGGGGAGAGGGGGGCTGGTGGAGATGGGGGTACCCGCCCTTGGTGAGCGCTCTCCGCTCTGCGCCAACGCCTGTCTCCTCAGCTCTGGCTGGAGCCCCCCGTTCCTGCTGATTTTTTGGGGCCGGTGCCAGGAGGTCTCCGCGACAGGCAGCCGCGTCTGTTCATGAGGTAATCCCGCTGTTAGCCACAGGAACGGCTTGGCCCGGCCCCCAGGGCCCAGCTGTGAGTGAACCCGGAGTCACTCGTGTCACGAAATCACCGGCCTCTGCTCAGGGCGCCCCACCCCTGATCTCACCCTCAGCTCCTCCCCATCGCCCCTCCAGGAGCTTGACCCTGGCCCCTCCCCAATTGCCTTCAATGCACTGGGGGAAACTGAGGCAGGCCCAGTGGCTGCGGGCGTGTGGAGGGAGGAAACAGGAGCTGATCCCGAGCCAGTGGCCAGACTCTCATGGGAGCAGGGTCTGGCTCCGAGCTCAGGCTGGGGTTTCCAGGGGACCCAAAGGTGCCCAAATCCCACTGGAATTTGGGGGGCTGACGTTCCTGAGAAAATCCCCGGCCTCTGTCCCGGGCTGTCCCTTCCTTCCCGTTGCTCTCGTGGCCTCTCCCTTGTCAGGCCATAACTCGGAGACCCGGCGGGGTTCCCCCATCCCCGGGCAGGGCCTGAGCTGGATCGGCCTCAGACGGCCCAGGGCTGGGGGCAAAGGGGTTTCCTTTGATGGTCGTCTGCATCCTCCCACAGAACCCAGTAGTCCTGACTCCTGTGCGCTAGCCGCTAGACCCCACCCCACTCCCCGAGCTAGGGCTAGAACCCAGGAGTCCTGGCTCCCTGCCCCCCTGCTTTAACCACTAGACCCCACTCCCCTCTCATAGCCAGGAACAGGACCAAGGTGTCCTGGGTCCCAGCCCCTTCCCACCCAGAGCTGGGGGGACTTAGGGAAGTCACTGCCCCTGCTCTATGCCTCAGTTTCCCCTCCCACCCTTCCCAAGCTCAGGCCCCCCGCCATGGCGGGCACAGCGGGGGAGACGCTCCTGGCCCTGCCGAGCTCCCAGATGGAGGCAGGACAATTGGCCCTGTTTCACGGAGGCCTGGAGAGAAGGTGACAGCCAGGCACTGCCTCCATTCCCCACGGTTCTTCTACCACCCCTGAGCCTGGGCCGTGGGCAGGAGGGGCAAGACGGACCCCCCCATGACCCCCCCCAAACCCCGGCTCCTGTCCCACCCCAATCAGCCCCGTTACAGGCCTGAACCCAGCCAGACGGCCTGGCCAGCCAGCCAGCAGGGAGTGGGAGCCAGGACTCCTGGGTTCTATCCCCGGCTCTGGGAGGGGAGTGGGGTCTAGTGGTTAGAGCAGGGGGGGCTGGGAGCTAGGACTCCTGGGTTCTCTCCCCAGCTCTGGGAGGGGAGTGATGTCTAGTGGTTAGAGCAGGGGGAGCTGGGAGCCAGGACTCCTGGTTCTCTTCCCAGCTCTGGGAGGACAGCAGGGGTCCCAGCAGAGTCCTACCACTGTACTCTGGGGGGATCCCCACACACTGTCTGAGGCCCCCGATCTCGCACCCCCTGAGGCCGGGGACCTGACTTGCTCCTAGAGACTCTGCTCAGGTCGCTCCCTGCCGGGATCTCGTCACCTTTCCCCCCTGGGCCCCCCTCTTCCAGCTCCCCTCTTCCAGCTCCCCGGGCCGAGCGCCCCACCCGCCCGCTGGCCGCACACACACACAATTTGTTATTTTTACTGATCTAATTTAGCAAATGTCCCAATCGGCTTAGGGCCGCTGCCCCCTCCGCCGCTGGGTAACTGAATTAGGGGGGATTAGGGAGCCCGGCAGAGATGACAAATTGCTTCCACGATGCCGGCTGACAGCTGCCACCGGTGGCCGGGTGCAGGGCACCCTGGGGAACCGGCTTTAATTAAAGAGAGACCGGCCCTGGCCGTGTGACCGGGAGACGGTGCTTAGAGTCAGGGGCTCTTTTCCGGAAGGGTCGTGCCGGGATGTCAGTGGAGGACCCAGGAACAGAACCCAGGAGTCCGGGCTACCAGCCCCGCCCCCTGCTCTAACCACTAGACCCCACTCCCCTCCCAGAGCTGGAATAGAACCCAGGAGTCCTGCTCCCAGAGGATAGTGGTTGAGGCTGTCCTGGGTCTCTGGAGATCTAGGTTAAATTCCCAGCTCTGTCAGAGGTTCCTTGGGCAAGTCATCACCTTACTGTGGGCCTCAGTTTCCCCACCTGTAACGTGGGGAGAATGATCCTCCCTTTGTCTATTAGGACTGTGAACTGTTTGGGGCAGGGTCAGTCTTTCTCGGTGTCCATTCAGCGCCCAGCGCGACGGGGCCCTGATCTCAGTCGGGGTCTGGGCAGCACCCGGCCCGACGGGGCCCTGATCTCGGTTGGGGTCTGGGCAGCGCCCGGCCCGACGGGGCCCTGATCTCGGTTGGGGTCTGGGCGGCGCCCGGCCCGACGGGGCCCTGATCTCGGGCGGGGTCTGGGCAGCGCCCGGCCCGACGGGGCCCTGATCTCGGGCGGGGTCTGGGCAGCGCCTGGCGCGACGGGGCCCTGATCTCGGGTGGGGTCTGGGCAGCGCCTGGCGCGACGGGGCCCTGATCTCGGGCGGGGTCTGGGCAGCGCCCGGCACAGGGTGGGCCCTGATCTCGGTCAGGGCCTCTGGTCTCAGCTGGCAAAAAAATGATTCCATGTGTGGCAGCGGCTCCCTACCGTAAAAGGCGCGTTCCCAGCTAAAGTTGTAGGAGACTGAGCTCCTGGCCTGAGGGCGTGGGGGTGGGGGAGGGATTCGGTCCATGGCTCCTGCGGGGGTGGATATGGACCCGACACTACAAATCCAGCCGTCGGCATTGATATGAATGATCCCCTTAGGAGTGGGGCAAAACACCAAACTTTCCCTTCACAAATGCTGAGGGACCTTCATCAGCTGCTGGCCCCCACTCCAGAGGTGGCTGCATCTCAGGGCCGGGCGAGGGCTCACTGTGCGTCCAGCCCCCGCGCCGCACCCCAGAGGGTCTGCGTCTCCTTGCTGGGCGAGGGGCCCTTGTATAAACCGCTCCTGCACCCTAACCACGAACAGAAGAAGAGAAGAGCGGCCACCCTGGGTCAGAACAAAGGTCCGTCTAGCCCAGCGTCCTGTCTCCCAACAGTGGCCAGTGCCAGGCGCCCCAGAGGGAATGAACAGAACAGAGCAGTTCCCTGTTGGCCATTCCCAGCATTCAGGGGTCCGACCCTCTAGCCCGTGCTCTAACCACTAGCCCTCACTCTCCTCCCAGACCCAGGTATAGAACCCAGGAGTCCTGGCTCCCAGCCCCCGCCTGCTCTAACCACTAGACCCCACTCCCCTCCCAGAGCTGCGGAGGGAACCCAGGAGTCCTGGCTCCCAGTCCCCGCCCTGCTCTAACCACTAGACCCCACTCCCCTCCCAGAGCTGCGGAGAGAACCCAGGAGTCTTGGCTCCGGTAGCTGCCAGCCCACGCCCTTGCACTGCAGCCATCTGGGTGTGCAGGGGGGGCGGGGGCATCGCCCCATCACTTCCCCAGCCCCCCGGCCCATGCTCCCTGCTTTGCTCCCGGAGCATCTTTCATTCAGCCCTTGGAATGAATGTTGTTTTGAAAAAATCCATTTCCCTTTAACCTCTAAATCCGCCCTCAAACGACTTCGCAAATCCCCTCGGCTCTAAGCCGGTGATGCCAGCGCCCATGTGACCCACGCCAGGCCTGGGGGCGCTGGGGCAATGTGGGTCACACCTGGCAAATCCCCCGAGGACGGACCACAGCTGCCGTGCCTGGAGCCCCAGGCAGGGGGAGCTCATCCCACCTCCCCCCGAGAGCTGGGTGTGAACCCCAGGACAGCTGCACCCCCGACCTCCAGGAGATCTGCGCATGGGGGGGGTACCCCCAGTCCCTCGGAAACCTGCATGTGGAGCATGCCATGCTAAGCCCAAGAGTGGGGGCTTGGAGGGAATGAGCGGATGATGGGCTCCAGTAGGAAGCAGATTCAGATCCATTGTGCCGGGCGCTGCCGATCTCAGGGCCCCGTCGCGCCTGGCGCTGCCCAGACCCCATCCGAGATCAGGGCCCGTCGGGCCGGGCGCTTCCCAGACCCCGACCAAGATCAGGGCCCCGTCGGGCCGGGCGCCGCCCAGACCCCGACCAAGATCAGGGCCCCGTCGGGCCGGGTGCTGCCCAGACCCCAACCGAGATCAGGGCCCCGTCGGGCCGGGCGCTGCCCAGACCCCAACTGAGATCGGGGCCAACACGTAGGGGGTTTCTAGACTCGGAGCTGTTTGGAGCAGGGGCAGTGCTCGAGTTATTTGTACAGCCGTTGATGTCACAGGGTGGAACCCAGAGGGCTCACGTCCAAACCCACTAAGGCCAAACTCAGTGGGCAAGGGGGCGAGAACGCTGTCTGTCCTGATAGGGAAACTGAGTCAGTGCTGAGGGAGTCTGGTAGCCGAAAAACAAAGCCTGCTGGGAGCAGAGCTGCCTGGTACAGCTCGGGGACACCGGAAGCCAGAATTCTGCTGGGAGCAGGGAAACCGAGGCACGGGCAGACCGGTGCTAAGAAAGGGAAACTGAGGCACAGCCAAACAGTGATGTGTGTCAGCGCTCCCCCAGAATGAGGATACACACACACACACACACACCCCAGCTCTGCCAGGAGACAGACAGACAGACAGACAGATGCACAGAGCTCCCCCGCCCGTGAACTCTGCCAGGGCCCGGCTCTCCTAGCAGCGGCCTGGGTTCCTTAAAGCAACAGGGGCCCCAGCGTGACCCCAAAAGAAGCCGCATTCCCCCCCCCCCGCAGTCCCACATAGGTTCATCTCACGACCCCGGGCGGGTGGAGGCCGGGGTGTGGGGGGAGGGAAGGAGCACACGGGGGTGGGTGGACGGGTGTGGGGCGGAGGTTGGTAAATTTAATCTCCGAACCTGTCAGCAGGTTTTAAAGCAGCGAACGAGACAGACAGATTGGACTCTAATCTGCCCTGATCCCCGGGGACAGATGGGAGGAGACGACGCCCGAGCCGGAGACCTTGCAAAGGTGAACCAAGGAACGGCACTCGGTTCATGGGGGGGGGGGGGGAAGGAGATGGGGGGCAGATGAGGGAAAGAAGGTTAAGCTTGGTTTAAAATTTCTAATGAAGTGGATAAGGAGGGTGAGGGGGCCATGGGCTGCCAGGCCTGGAAACAAAGGGGTCACCCCCCAACCCAGACTGCACTGTGTGGGATGGCAGGGGGCTGTGGGTCGGGAGTGAGGGGCACTGGCAAAGCTAGGGGGTGGGGGGAGCCCAGGGCTGGGCTGGCAGGGGGCTGTGGGTCGGGAGTGAGGGGCACCGGCAGAGCTGGGGAGGGGCCCACGACTGGGCTAGCAGGGTCTGCGGGTTGGGAGTGAGGGGCACCAGCAGAGCTGGAGGGGTGGGGGGAGCCCAGGGGCTGTGGGTCGGGAGAACGGGCCCCTCGCAGCCTCGGCCGCGGGCATTTGGTGAGTCCATTTGGGTTGTCGGTGCGCTGCCCCTTTTAAATCTCTTAAAGGGACAGGCCGCCAGCGTGCGGATCGAAGCGGTGCGCAGACGGATGGACGGACGCGACCTGGGCTCTCCCTCCAGGAGCGTTTCCTCAGGGCCTCTGACCCGCCTGAGACCGAGCGGCTTCCAAGCGGCTGCCCAGGCCGGTGCCTGCGGGAAGAGAACGGGCTGCAAAGCAAACATCCCGGTGGGCAATATGCATGTTCTGTTACCCAGCATGCTTTGCGCGGGGGGCAGCCCTCGGATCCTTGCTGAGCCGAGGCGAAGGTGTAAATCACCCACAATGCCTTGCTGCGAAGCTAAGCCCAGAAGCGTGCGGCGAGCGTGTAAATCCGCCGTGTCCGGCGCCCTGGCAAAGGGATCACGAACGGCTGCGCCCCAGAACGAGTCCCCATAACCCATGTAGGCCTGAGACCGGCCACCAGACCAAGCCGGCGCAGCGGGTTGCCTGTGGGTTGCCTGCAGGGGCTGGTTTGTTGTTATAGGGTTGGTGGGGAGTGTGCAGGCTGTTAATGGAGGGTCGCCGGGCTGGGTATGTGGCTTGTTATCGTAGGGTCTCCTGGGAGCACCGGGGCGGTATTTGGAGACAAGGCCTACACTTACAAATTAGACCCACCTAATCCCTGGTGTGGACACGGCCAGGGCAACGGAAGAATTCTTGAGAAGTGCCGCTACTGCCTGGCCGTGGGCTGAGGCCAAGCAAACTCGTTTCACAGAGAGGCCGTTGGCTCGGAGCTGGGTTTCCCTTTGCCGATCTGGGCGGGCTCAGCCCTTTGACCCAGCGAGGAAAAGCACCAGGTCCTGTTCAGGACACACACACCCCAAGGCAGGCTGTGATCTCGCCCCATAGTTCGGCGGCCATCCCGAAGGGATCTGGTGACACCTACTGGCCGGCGCTCCCAGCTCGCGTTCCCCCCGGAGTGACTTTAAACTCGAACCCAACGCGGGTTTCAAACCGCCCCTAGCAAAGGAGGCCGGATTGTTTCTCAGCCTCCGTGGACGCACATCACCCACCAGCGACATGCAGCCCCCTCTGGGCTGGAAACCAGCCGCTGTTTCAAAGGGAAACTGTCAAGGTGAAATGCCGGGGGTGGGTGGGCGGGTTCCTAAAAAGCCGCTTTTAGAAGCGATTCCAAAGGAGGCCGGTTTAAAGAAACGTTGCGTCCGGTCCAGTCCACACAACACTGCAGCACGACCAGCCAATCACACCGGCTCCTGCGGTGAAACCGACGTGAAATGGACACAACCCGGCCAACAGCCGGATAAACCTGGCACCTGGGTCGCCCCGGGCGGGCGTGGAGGAGGTGTCCCGGGCCGGCTGGCAGCGCTGGGATCTGCGTCCCGAGGCGCGGCCCTGTCAGTGAGGCCGGTGGACCTGAGAGCTGCCGCGCTGCGCCGCGCCGGTGAAAGCTGGACTTCCGGGCTGGTAGTTGAGGCTATGGAGACCCCACCCCCATCCCGGCGGCTCCGGGCCTCCCTGGGTTTGTGTAAAACTTGGCGCTAGGGTTGACTGACCAGTGAACATACCAAGGCGGCGCCAGCCTCCAGTTCGGTTTGTGCATTTTAACGTATTGAAGGGCAGACGGGTCCCTGAGATCCCTGCGTCCGACCTCCCGTCCCGGCCGGAGAATTTCACCGTCACCCCCGAGCCGCGTCCCAGAACTCGTGCCGGTCGGACAAAAGCGTCTGAAGAAATCACCAGATGGAGAAGGCCGTGCTGAGTTGTTCTGAGGGTAATCGCACACACACACGCTAAAAACCTGGGCCTTGTTTCTGAGCGGAATTTTGTCCGGCTTTAATTTCCAGCCGATGGCACTTCCAGGAGGGATTTGCCCTCTGCGCTGTGTGTGGAAAGCTGAGTGTATCCCCCGCGCGCCCCCGCGCAGCTCCCCGCAGTTCCTCTTTGGCTGGGTTATTGTGCGAATTCACGCCTACATCCGGTCAGCAGTTTGCAGGTTACGACCGAGTCCTTTGAACTGGGGCCCCTCACGAAATGTGTCCTCCGCGTCCGTCCTGTCTCGGTCTGGAAGATCTACGCGGTGGAATAACGTGCGTTGCTCAAACTTCCTGGGCGGGTGAAACTCGGTAAAATCTCAGGCCCGGGCTGCGTTTGCTGGTAACTATTAATGACTCAGCCCGAACGGCTGAGCAGGGGGACTATTTCAAGACAATTCACGATGTAGCTAATTGGGTGGCTGATGAAAGCCCGAGTGTCTGGTTTCTGCCTAGACGTTACCACGGCCATTCCGCCTCTTTGGATGGGAAACGCAGCCCGTCGGCCCCGAACGGACGGCGCTTGTTGTCCGGCCGCCGCGGGCGCTTGCTGGGAATTCACAGCAAAACCACGACTGAGTGTCGGAGCCAAACGCCGCTCAAAAGTGGGTCCGGGAAGCAATTTAGCCTCTGGGTGCATTGCCCTGAAGGACCTTTGCGACCGGAAAAAAGCAGATTCCACAAACTTCCCATGTCCTGGGCCCAGGCTAGATTTGAAGAAACTCCTGGCTTTTATGCCCAGCTCTGGGCAGGGAGTAGGGTCTGCTGGTGACATCGGCAGCCAGGACTCCTGGGTTCTGTGCCCTGTGTTGTGAAGGGAGGGGGCAAGAGGCTGGATTGGGGCAGCTAGGGTGACCAGATGTCCCGGTTTTATAGGGACAGTCCCGATATTTGGGGCTTTTTCTTAGATAGGCTCCTATTACCCCCCTCCCCCGTCCTGATTTTTCACACTCGCTGTCTGGCCAGCCTAGGGGCGGCCCCCGCACAGCGGTCAGAGGGGTATCTGGGGGCTCTCAGATACAGGAGGGCCGGCCCTTTCACCAGAGGGGGCGGGTGCTGCTTTTTGATCATCTCAGGCTGCAAAGCGAAAGTTCACACCCTCTTCCCCAGCCCCACCCTCTGCAGCTGCAATTGGTCCAAAGGGGGCCAGGCCGGGGGCCAGGGCAGTGGATCATGTGAGGGGCCAGGGAGTTGTTACTTTCCGGCTAGTTTGGGACGGGACTAGCAAGCCAGACTCTGGCCACCACTCTGCCAGCTCTGTGTACGGCCCCGGCCTCCGGCAGGAAGTTTTCAGGACCAGGAAGCTGCCTGAGAGCTGGGCTGAGGATGGGGCGGCCGGTTCCCTGGGCCCTGGGTTTGCTCCTGTCGCTGCTGATCCTCGCCGAGGCAGGTAAGCCGGTTAACGAGCTGCATGGAGGGAGCCCCCGGCGAGTCGCTGGGCACCACGGTGCTAGGCGCTGTACAGACACCGCAGGGAGAGCCGGCCCCCGATGGAGTTTAAAATGGGTGGTGTTTACGGTCTGCCCAATGGGATGGGAAAGCCGGGTCAGGGCTGCTCCAGCACGCAGGGGGCGGTGTCGCCTCAGTGGCCTGCTTGGGGTAATGTTCCGCCTCCCTAAATTCATCCTGTGGGGTTCCTGTATAACAGCCCCCCTGTGCCTCACCCCAGAGGTGGCTGCATCTCAGCGCCAGGGGAGGGGACCCTGTATAAACAACCCCCTACGCCCCACCCCAGAGGCGGCTGCGTTTTGGCGCCGAGCTAAGCGAATTGAGTGCGAACGTGGTCTGTAAAGTGCGTTGGGCTCCTTCGGGGAGAAAGGGGTCGCTGTGGGGGGTGGGGGGAGCAGTTTGAGGGGCTTGCAGGGAGGGGAGGAGGCTCACAATGAGGCCAAGCAGACCCTGATGAGATCGGCTGTTTAATGGGCTCTGGAGTTCACACCCAGTTGAGGTGAAGTGGTGCGGGGAGGGGCAGGTCGGATCTGGAGTGTTTAGCAGCCTGGAGGCAAAATTTTGGAAACCCTGAATTCCTGTATGGGCCTGTCTGTCCCTGCCGGGCTCACAACCTGTACATAGGGAGCAGGGCCTGGGGGCGGGGGGGTTGGGAGCCAGGACTCCTGGGTTCTCTGGGAGGGGAGTGCGGTCTAGAGGTTAGGGAGGGGGGCTGGGAGCCAGGACTCCTGGGTTCTATCCCCGGCTCTGGGAAGGGAGTGGGGTCTAGAGGTTAGAGCGGGGGGGGCTGGGAGCCAGGACTCCTGGGTCCCCTTCACAGCTCCGAAGGAGAAGTGGGGTCTGTAGCCAGCGCGTTGCGGGAAGCGTTCGCCTCTCACATTCTGCTGAGCCTGGCTTCTTGGAAGCAGCGGTGGGGGCGTTTCTCGCCTGGGCTGCATGTGACCCCCTCCCCCGCCAGGAAGCTGCGCAGGGCATGACCTGTCCCCGTCCCCCCCCCTTCTGCTGAGCCCAATGGTTTCACTTCTTCAAATGCAATTTTAGCCCGAGGGACGGATGGAGACCCCGGGAGACTAGATCCCTTCGCCGGTGCCCAAGGAAAGGGGCTGGGCAAAGATCCCCCCCCAAAACACACACACGGATCCCCCCACAGTGGGCCTCCCCCCAGCCCTGCCCCATTGTTCCAGGGGGCAGCTCAGTGCCCCGGACCCATTCAGGGCAGTTTGGCCGATGGGTTTTGCTCCTTTGACCCCCGGGGGCTGAGGCCCAGCGAACTCGTCTCGCCCCGACTCCCCGCCCGCCATTGAGCGGCGCCGGGTCCGCCCGGGGTGGGGGGGCTGGATCAGAACCGGCCCCCCCCACACCCCACCCCCGCCTCCCTTTGCCTCCCCAGGGCGCAACTTCCGGCTGCTGAGGCAGCAGGTGCTGCGGGCACGCGAGGTGCAGGCCATGAAGGAGACGGTCTCCCGGAGGCGGCTGCTGCCGGGCCCGGGGCCCTGGCGCGCCCCCAGCGAGGGCTCCCTGCGCCAGCCCCTCGACCACTTCGATCGGCAGGAGCGGGGGGTCTTCAATCAGGTGAGACGGCCCAGCCCCCCGCACGGATCCCCCCCGGCCCTGCCCGGCCGGTGCCACCCACGGGACGTGCCCGCCCTGCCCTCTGCCCCCCGCCGCGGCGCACCCACCGGCCCCTCTTGTCCCCCCACAGAGGTTCTGGATCAATGAGGAGTTCTGGCACCGCCCGGCCGGGCCCGTCTTCCTCTACGTCGGGGGCGAGAGCTCCCTGTCGCAGTTCGCTGTGCTGTCGGGTAAGCGGGGCCAGGGCGGGGACGGGCTGGCTCGGGGGGCAGGGAATGGGGCAGGGGCCTGTCCCCTCTAGGGGGTGCTGGTGATCTGGCCCCAGGCCAGGGCCTGGCTGGCTCAGGGGGCGGGGAATGGGGCAGGGGCCTGTTCTCTCTAGGGGGCGCCGGCTCCCACCCAGCCCCAGGGTGGGGACGGGCCGGCTCAGGGGGGCTGGGAATGGGGCACAGGGCCTGCCCCTCTGGGGGGTGCCGGCTCCCACCCAGCCCCAGGGCGGGGACGGGCTGGCTCGGGGGGCAGGGAATGGGGCAGGGGCCTGTCCCCTCTAGGGGGTGCTGGTGATCCGGCCCCAGGCCAGGGCCTGGCTGGCTCAGGGGGGCGGGGAATGGGGCAGGGGCCTGTCCTCTCTAGGGGGCGCCGGCTCCCACCCGGCCCCAGGGTGGGGACGGGCTGGCTCAGGGGGACTGGGAATGGGGCACAGGGCCTACCCCTCTGCGGGGTGCTGGTGGGGGACGACCTGGGAGAGGTGCCCACAATGGGGTGGCCGAGGGGGGGCTCAGCACCAGCCAGGCTCCCGTGCCCCTAACGCCGGCGTTGGTGCCAGGGCACCACATGGAGATGGCGCGGAAACACGGCGCGCTGGTTGTGGCCCTGGAGCATCGCTTCTACGGCGCCAGCATCAACCCCGACGGCCTGCGGGACGCCAGCCTCCGGTTCCTGTCCAGCCAGCAGGCGTGAGTCCCCCGGCGGGGCGGGGCGGGGGGGGGGGGCGCTCAGTATCAGAGAGTGCCCGAGCAGTTAGAGCAGGGCGGGCTGGGAGCCAGGACACCTGGGTGCTCTCCCCAGCTCTGGGAGGGGAGTGGGGTCTAGTGGTTAGAGCAGGGGGGCTGGGTGCCAGGACACCTGGGTTCTCTCCCCAGCTCTGGGTGGGGAGTGGGGTCTAGTGGTTAGAGCGGGGGGGCTGGGTGCCAGGACACCTGGGTTCTCTCCCCAGCTCGGGGAGAGGAGTGGGGTCTAGTGGTTAGAGCAGGGGCGGGGCTGGGTGCCAGGACGCCTGGGTTCTATCCCTGCCTCTGCCAATGGCTTGCTCTGTGACCTCAGGCAAGTCACGCCCCCACTCTGTGCCTCAGTTTCCCCTCTGTGAAATGGGGATGGCTACACTGACGCCCTCCCCGGGGTCCGACAGCGAGTCACATGGGTTGGGGGGAACCCCGGTGGCCCAGCTCTGCGCCCAGCTCACCGGTGTGGGTTTTTCTCTCGGTCCCGTCTCAGCCTGGCTGACCTGGCCTCCTTCCACCTCTTCGTCACTCAGAAGTATAACCTGACACGGAACAACACCTGGATCTGCTTCGGGGGCTCCTACCCCGGCTCCCTCGCCGCCTGGTTCCGGCTCAAGGTACCGGCCGGGGGGGCTGGGGGACGGGCTGTCAGTGTGTGGGGCTCTGCCGGAACCCCCCACCCCCACCAGCATCAAACCCACGACCTCGGGATCGGAAAGCACGGACCGTACAGCCGGGAGCTGGCCCACGAGAGACGATGCACGATCCAGCCACTAGAGGGGGACACAGAGCCAGACAGCGCTAGCCTGGGTGGGGGGTCTAGTGGTCAGAGCATGGGGCTGGGAGCCAGGACTCCTGGGTTCTATCCTCAGCTCGGGGAGGGGATGAGAGGGGGTCTAGTGGGGTAGAGCTGGGGGGAAAGAAAGGGAGGGGCTGGGAACCTGGACTCCTTGGTTCTATTCCCAGCTGTGGCAGGGATGTGGGGCTAGTGGGTTTGAGTGTGGAGGAATCAGCGGGGGGGACTGAGCCAGTCTTGGGGTCCACCCCAGAACCCCCTTGCCCCAGGGGAGCCCAGCCCCCACCCGTGCCCCCCTGCTCCTGTGGGGTCATGGGAGGCGGCAGGGCCGGTTTCTCTCCATCTCCCCCTCCTCTCTCTCCTCTCCTAGTTCCCCCACCTGGTCTTCGCTGCTGTCGCGTCCTCCGCCCCGGTGCGGGCCCAGCTGGACTTCACCGGCTACAACCAGGTGAGCGGGCCATGCCCGTGGGGGGGGGGCAGCTTCTGTACCCCCCCTTTTCACCTGGGGAAGGGGGATGTCCTCAGAGCAGCTCTCCCTTTGGCCCCTCCCGGCTGGGGGGTCCTGACTTTGGATCTGGGCAGGGAAGGGCTTGGGGGAGCAGAAGCAGGGGGGTGTCTCTGGGGTTCTCCTGGGCTCCCCCAGCCTGCGCTGCCCCCCGAAATCCTGCCCTGAGCTCAGCCATCATGGAAGGGACTGGGGGCTGCAGGACTAGCCCCTGGCCGCAGGGGGCGCCCCCAGGCTCCCGTCACTCTAGGGCAGCGGAGCTGGGGGGCCGCAGAAGGGCCCCGACCTGGGGCGAGGGGAGGGACCCGGGGACTCCTAATTAACCCTTTCGGGGCCTCCCCAGCAGGTGGCTGCGTTAACCCCGTGCGGCGCTTCTGTCTTTCCCCCAGGTGGTGGCGACGAGTCTGTCGGACCCGGTAGTCGGGGGCTCTGCCCAGGTGGGTGAATGGCTCAGGGCGGGTTCCGGGGTCCCGCGGGGGAAAATTCCAGAGATTCATGTGTCCCGTCCCCCTGCCTCCCTCCACGGCATCGCGTGGGACGCTCCGAGCCGGGCTGCAGAGAGAGCTGGGCGTGCGGGGCCCATCTCTGATGTCTAGGGCTCTCCGCCCCCCCATCTCCAACACCTTGCCCCCCCGGGCCCCGTCCTGCGCCCACTTACACCAGTGTCCTTCCGTTGGCATGCAAGGAGCTGCTCCTGACCGGCACCAGTGTCAATGAGAGGAGAATTAGTCCCTGTACCCTCCCACAGCCAGGGATAGAACCCAGGAGTCCTGTCTCCCCCACTCCCCGAGCCAGGGAGAGAACCCAGGAGTCCTGGCTCCCAACCCCCCTGCTGTAACCACAAGACCCCACTCCCCTCCCAGATCTGGGGAGAGAACCCAGGCATCCTGGCTCCCAGCCCCCCTGCTATAACCACTATACTCCACTCCCCTCCCAGACCTGGGGAGAGAACCCAGGCGTCCTGGCTCCCAGCCCCCACATCTAACCCACCAGGCAAAAATCCCCTGCAGCCGCGAAAGCCCTGGCAAGCGAGTGCCTCTCCTCTGCCCCCGCAGTGCCGCGAGGCCGTGGCCCAGGCCTTCTCCACCGTGGACCAGAAGCTGCAGGCCGGGCGGCTGGCCGAGCTGGAGAAGGACTTCCGCTCCTGTGGGTCCCTGACGGAGCCCGAGGACCGCGGGGAGCTCGCCAGCAACCTGGCCGACATCTTCATGGGCGCCGTGCAGTACAACGACGAGGGGTTCCAGGGGGGCAGCGTGGCCAAGCTGTGCAGCATCATGAACAACACGGGTCTGGGGTCCCCCTACCAGAGACTCATCGCCGTCAATAATGTAAGGGGGGGAGGGGTCTGGATCCAGCCCGGCTGAGACCCAGCGCGCTCGCTGCACACAGGGGCCAGTGAACGTTGCTGCTGAGCCGGGCCGTAGTTCAGCTCCTGTTCTCCTCCGTGGGCTGGGCTTCCTGCTTGGACTACATCTCCCATGATGCACCGCAGTCTTGGGGCAGAGAGGTTGTGGCTGCCGTGCATCATGGGAGATGAAGTCTGGCTGGGAAGGCTGGTCCATAGAGGAGAGTGGGGGCATGAGGCACTGGAACTACATTTCCCATGATGCACCACAATCTGGGGGTGAAGGAAGGTGGTGCCTCATGGCAGTGGCCTCTGTGCATCATGGGAAATGAAGTTCAGCTGGGAAGTCCAGCCAGCAGAGAACAAGGCACCAGAACTACATCTCCCATGATGCACTGCAGCCTTGGGGGCCGGGGGTGTGGGCAGGTGGTGGCTGCAGTGCATCATGGGAGATGAAGTCCAGCTGGGAAGCCCGACTCATAGAGGAGGGGGGGCATGGTGCACTGTCTCTACGTCTCCCATGAACCACTGCAGTCTTGGGAGGGGAGGCAGTGACCACTGTGCATCATGGGAGATGAAGTCCAGCTGGAAAGGAGAATGACGCACTGGTACTACATCTCCCATGATGCCCCACGGGGGGATGGTGGGTTCCACCATCCCGAGGGGCTAAAAGAAGGGGGCAGCACAGTTTCTCCCCTGTCAGCTACAAGCAGAGGGGCCCTGCCCCCTGGCCAGTGTGCTGCGGGCGCCCCCTCCTGTCGATCTGTTGTAACAACAAAGGGGGGCCCCGTCCCCCGTGCCAGAGCCGCTGGAGACGGGTCCCTCCCGGGGCCGCGGGGCAGGCGGGGGCGGCCCTGGCTGACCCTCCCGTGCGTCTCCTCCCGGGGCAGGGGTTCCTGGAGAGCATGGCGCTGCCCTGCATGGAGAACTCGCACCAGCGCGCCCTGGCCGAGCTGCGCAGCGCCAACCTGACGCTCAGCGGGGTCGGGGAGCGGCAGTGGTACTTCCAGACCTGCACCGAGTTCGGATACTGTAAGCTGCCTGCGTCGGTCCCTGCTGTTGCCCCCCCAGGCGGTCCCCCACCTCCGGAGCCCATCGCTGTCCATGCATCCTCGACCCCCACCCCAGGGGGCCGGGGCACAATGTGGGGAGAACAAATGGCGCTTAAAGCCCCCCCTCAGTCCCTGCCCCAAGACGGGGCGACTGGAAATGGGGGTGTCACGTTGGGGAGGTCGAGACCTGTTCGCCCCGGCTCCCCCCTGCCCTGGGGCGCCCTCTCCCCTCTGCTCTCCTCACCCCCGATCGCCCTGTTTCTCTGTCTGTCCCGGTGGGCGGGGGGGGCACCGCAGTGCTGACGTCTCCCCCCGTCCCTCCTGCTCCAGACCAGACCTGCGAAGACGCCTCCTGCCCCTTCTCCCGTCTCCTGACGCTGTCAGCCCAGCTCGGCCTCTGCTCCCAGGTGTTCGGCATCGGGCCCGAGCGCGTGGGGGAGGCAGTGACCTTCACCAACGAGTACTACGGGGCCGACCGCCCCAAGGCCAGCAGGATCCTCTTTGTGAACGGTACGGATGGGGAGGGGGCCGGTCGGCGGGACGGGACTCACGGGCCGGGCCTGGCGTCCACAGCTAAGCGCTCTGCCTCTTTCCTCAGGCGACATCGACCCCTGGCATGCCCTGAGCGTCCTGAAGAACCAGTCCCGCTCGGAGCTGGCCATCCTCATCAATGGGACCTCCCACTGTGCCAACATGAACCCCTCCAAGCCCTCCGACCCCCTGCCCCTCGTCTTGGCCCGGGAGGTAAGAGCCCGGCCTGGTGGGGACGGAATCGGAACTGACCCGGACGCGAACCCCAGAACCTCTGGTTAAGTTCCGGTGACTCCACCTCGGCCCCAGGGCTGCTCTAATGCACGCGCCATCCCGTGAAGGACCTGGGGGGCAGGGAATAGCCACAGCGCAGTGCGCTTTGGCCACGCCCCCGAGCCACCCCCTATGGGCCCTGGGGGGCGGGGAATAGACACAGCCACTGCTCTCTGGCCACGCCCCCGATCCACCCCCTATGGGCCCTGGGGGGCAGGGAATAGCCACAGAGCAGTGCTCTCTGGCTACGCCCCCGATCCGCCCCCTATGCCAGGTGCTGGGAGTAGGGTGGGTGCAGAGCCGTTATGCCAGGTGTGTGGGGGGGGTGCCTGCATTGGGGGTGGGGGGTTTCTCAGGGGGCTGGCCCCACACCTGAGCACGACTGGCGATCAGACCCTGTGGGTGAAATCACCCCCGACGTGCCGGGCCCCTTACGGGCCGGCCAGGCTTTGCGCTGAATGTCACCCGAAGCCCCTCGGCAGCAGGAGGGGCCCAGTGGGGCGGCAGCTCCGTATCCTGGCGGGGTCCCTCCAGCTCTCTCCCTGTCTCCCCCTCCCCTGCCCGCTTCTGCAGCGGATCGAGTACCACGTTGGCGACTGGCTGAGACTGGCGAGGAAGGAGCCTTCGGCCCCCTGAGCCTCCAGGCGTGAAGCCGTTCGCCCTCCCACGCTGCGTGGACTTGGCCCGCGGAAGGACGGGGTGAGATCATCCTTCCAGCAGGGATTTACTTCGATCGCCAGCTCGTCGGGGTGGGGGCCAGCTTTCTGCTCGGCATTCGTACAGCGCCTGGCGCCACCGCGCCGCGATGGGGGCTCCCAGCGGCTGCCACGACACACACCACAAATCATGGGGGACGAGGTGGGGATGCTGAGAAATCTGCTACGCTTGGGCCAGCCAAACCCCTGGGAATTTTCTGGTTTTTTTCATCCCCCTGCTGCATTGGTTTGGATCCTTTTAATTGTTTTCACCAATGAAAGATGGTTTTTTTAGACGTTTCCGTGAAGCCGTCGGCTCCTTTGCGGCAGAGGCTGAGGCGAACGAAGCCAGATCAGCCCGTGGCTGGGTCTGAGTGTGTAAATCGTATTGGCTGACGAGGCTCCAGCCGCCAGGGTCAGGACCGCGTTGTGCAGAGCCCTTAGGGATACCCCGCAGGGCAGGTTCTCGCTGCCTCAGTACGGACCAGGGGACCAGTGCGGGGCCTGCTCCTAAATCGCCTTTGCGCTCAACGTGTTCTGGACCCTGCGTCAGTTACAGCAGCCTTGGGGCTGCTCTAACTTGAACTCCGCCCCATTGTGGGCCCTGCGGGGCAGAGAATAGCCACAGCGCAGTGTGCCCCGGCCACACCGCAGGTCCACCCTCTCTGCCGGGTCTGGGCTCAGCGGGGTTTCCGGACCATCACCCCAACTCCACCCCAGCTGGGGGAGCCCCATGCATGAGGGGATTCTTGGGGTATTTCTGCCCCGCTGTGCTGAAAGAGGGATGCAGAGGGGCCCAGGCGTGACTGAGAATCACACCCACTTTCTCATGGAGACATCCTCTCCCATTGCCACCCCCCAACGCCTCTCTCTGCACCTACCTCTCTGTGGGGCAATGGCAGAGCTGGGGACCTGGGGCTCTCCCCCTGAAACAGGACACTCCAGAATCAGGTCTCCCAACCAGGAGGAAGGGGCTGTGCCCTCCCCCATAGGGAGAGACAGCATGACCCCCACCTCCCCCCCGAAAAAAAACCCTCCTCTGCCCCCTTTACATGGCAGAACAATGCCCTGTGACCCCTACTGATTTCTCTTCGTTGGACGTGACTTGTGAGAAAGGCGACGGCAGAAATGCCTTGCAAAAAGTAGCACGTTCGATTCTCTCTCGTCCACTCAGTTCCCGGGGTGGGACCAGGTGGGGCAGAACGCGGGCGCCAAACTCTCCAAACAGATCGGCGGGGCCCGGTTCAGAGGAGTTGTGGCAAGAAGAAAAGAAAAGGACCAACACATTTTATTTTAAAGTGGCGGGAGGGAACAAAACCCCAACCAAAGAACACGACGGGCTCCTTCGTCTCATCACATCCATCCATTTCCCCGTCCAAAGTGCCCCAGAGAGCGCATAACAGGCCCGGGAATCTTCCACCCAACAGGTCCTCTCCAGCCCAGTAATGCCCACTTCCTAGGCCGGCCCAGCAGGGGTTATATAAAGGGCTTCCCTACCCAGAACCCTTTGCGGGGAAGGGAAGTCCATCCCCTGCATCTAGGCTATTGACAGTTCATCTAGCCAATCAGCTCTCACCCCGCTTGGTTTATAAGGCCTTCCCTTCCATCCCGCCACTCGCTTTCAAGGGCCAGAGATGCCAGTGGGAGGTGGCGGCTGGCCCCAGCAGTGCCCCGTCGGCAAAGAACTCTTCCATCTCCAGCTGCAGCTCCCGCAGGTCCTGGATCTCCTGGGCGAGGGGGTCCAGGTGCCGGAGAAGCACCAGGTCTGTCAGCTGCAGGCTGAGCTGGGACAGGGACGGGAGGAGAGGGAGGGAGTTACGGCTGGCGGCTTTCAAGGGGCGGTGAGAGTTACCCGTGAACTGGAACGGGACGGTCTCTGCGGCTCTTCCTTAGCCGTGGGCTGGCGGTGAAACCCGCCGGCAGAGCGTGCGTTTCCATCCCCCTCCAGTGGCCGGTCTGCAGAGAAGATAACGGCCTCCGACTGCAGCCGGTTACCCGCTTAGGCGTCCGTCGCCAGGGCCCGCCCACCAGCACCGAACCCCTTCTGAAAAACCAGCCCGAACTCACCAGCTCCTTCCGCACCCACGAGATCCTGGCCTGGAGGCTGGCGCCTGGAGCGCTGACCCTTTGGCTGCTTGTCCCAGGCGCTTCGCGCTCCCGTGCCGCCAGAGGGCCATGTGTGTGGGGGGTGCGGAGCGCCTTAGGCAGCGGGGGCAGCCCCTGGAAAAGAGACCCCTCTTCCTCCATCCAGTGGCATTCGGCCATCGGGGTCCCTGGGGTGTCCGGGAAACGGGGATACCTTGGTTCGTGTCTCCCTGAAACAGGTTCATGCTCCAAAGGGTCCTATTGCAGATGTCACACCTGGCTTTTTGCACAGGGGGTTGCTCCTCCCTCCCAGACGTTCCCCCTTCTGCCCCCCCAGTTTTTCTCTTTTAATCCCTCCTGACCACCCCCTCCTTCTGGCCGAGGAGAATGGAGGTTGGTGTCACGCGTCTTTCCTCTCACGTGAGCAGAACCCTTGGGGTGCTGCAGGGAGGGGGAGATGAGGCCGCGAGGGAGACCCCGCAAAGGGACCGAGGGGGGGAGCGCGGCCGGGGCTAGAGGGAGAAACCAGGGCTCTGTTGCGTTTGGCAGGGGATTGCAAAGGAGAAGGCTCTTGTGTCACCGATTTGTGGGACGGGACGGAGGAGTCCCACTGGGAGGGGACGGAAGGAGAAGCCGGCAATTGAGTACCAAGGGGGCAGTTAAAGGGACCCTCCTTACCGAGCGAGCAGGAGGATGCTACCGAGCGGTTCTCCCACTCCCCCGAGCCGGCGGGAAAGCCGACGCGCCGATTCCCTTCCCCTCTGTCCCGCGGAGCTGCTGAGCCCGGCCTCGGCCTCCTGTGTGGGGAGCGGCCCTGGGCGCGGGCTGGCAAAGGGTAATAAACGTGCCAGGCTCCCGGCGGGCTCAAAGTCCGCGCCCCACGCCCTTCCGCCCGGCTTGCCCCTTCCAGCGACTCCCTCCAGCGCCCGAGCGGAAATTCCCAGGGGAACGGTGGGCCCGGGCGGGCGCTGCCTGGCGATCGCCCCGAGCTGCGGGGGGGCCGTTGTATGAAAAACACAAGTGTGTGTGTCTGTGAGGGCGGGATTGTGCGTCCGCACCTGCTCCAGGGGCCTGAGCCAGGCGGTGGCTGGGGATACCCGGGAAGGGGATTTGCTAGGAAGTGCCTGGGGAAGGCCACACGCCCTGGGCGGGAAACCCCATTGCCCGCTCCTGGGTCCCCCGACCTGGGCGAAGGGGGAATTGAACCGGCGCGGGGCGGGGCTGCTGAGACCGGCTTGGCTGGGGCGGAGGCAGGGGGCGGCTCGGACGCCCCCCCCGGCTCAGAGGCGCGAGACGCAGGCCCCTGCCCGCGGGCGGCCCCGGCTGGGGAGCGGGAGTCCGGCCGGGGGGGGGGCCCGGCTGGGCCACGGAGGGGGAAACAGAGGCGCGGCTGCCTGGCCCGGTGCTGAATGTCGCCCCCTGTGCCCTACACGCCCCCCCCACCCCGCGAGGTGGGGGCCCAGCTGCGGGTCGGCGCTGGGGGGGCTCCCCCCGTTTGAGAGCAGGGGCAGCGGGTCCCTGACCCACCGCCCGGCCCCTGACCCGGCCGCTGCCCACAGGCAGGTGTGGGGGGAAACTGAGGCACGGAGCGGGGACGCGAGTAAGGAGTAGGAGCTGCAAATACAGCTCGGGATCACGCCCCTTCCCCCCCCCCCCCGACAGGCTGGAACCCAGGAGTCCTGGCTCCCTGCCCCCCCCCATCCCTAACGGGATAGGGGCGGGGCTAAATGAAGAGGCGGGGCTGTTTGTGAGGGGCGGGGCTGAGCTGAGGGGGAGGGGCCGGCCGCGAGTCACGTGGCCAATCCAAGATGGCGGCGCTCCGGGCGGTAGGTGGGGGGGGGGGAATGTCCGCGCGCCGCGCCCCCCCCCCCCCCCGCGGCAGAGCGTCCCGCGGGGGGGGGAGGTTCCCGCCCGCTAGTGACACGGGGCCCGCGGGCCCCCCCCGCTCCCCTAGCGCCCCCCCAGTGCCTGGCTCCCCGCCCCCCACCCCCATAACACCTCCCTGCCCCCTGGGGTCCCCGCCCCCCATAACACCCCCCCAGTGCCTGGCTCCCCGCCCCCCCTTAACACCCCCCCGCCCCATAACACCCCCCCAGTGCCTGGCTCCCCGCCCCCCACCCCCATAACACCTCCCTGCCCCCTGGGGTCCCCGCCCCCCATAACACCCCCCTGCCCCATAACACCTGCTCTGCCCTCATAACACCCCCCCCCCCCCAGTGCCTGGCTCCCTGCCCCCCCTTAACACCCCCCCAGTGCCTGGCTCCCTGCCCCCCCTTCCACAACACCTCTGCCCCCTGCCCCATAACACCCCCCGCCCCCTGGAGCCCCTGTAATGCCCCCCGCCCCCGCTGCCTGGGTCCTTGCTCCCCCTCCCCCACAACACCCCTGCCCCCCGGAGCCCCTGTAATCTCTCCCCCCCCCCCCCCCCCCCCCGGTCCCCAGTGCCTGGCTCCCTGCTCTCCGGTGTCCCCATGCTGCAGGTGCCCCCCCCCGCTCCCCTACAGGCCGCAGACCCTGTGCCAGCCGTGCCCGGGCTCATCGCCCGGGACCCTCCTGCTCCCCGCCATCTCTGGCTCCGCTGGGGCCTGGACTCGCCCTGTGGCTGTTCCCGCGCTGCCCGTGGGGCTGCGGGGCCTCGCTCAGGCGCCAGCCTGCTCAAAACCATCCCCGGAGCCAGGGG
Organism: Macrochelys suwanniensis; assembly: GCA_033296515.1. Lineage (NCBI taxonomy): Eukaryota > Metazoa > Chordata > Testudines > Chelydridae > Macrochelys > Macrochelys suwanniensis. The sequence continues at coordinate 1,678,220 of CM065800.1, read as the reverse complement.
GTGACCCCGGCGTTGGGGTCAGGCGAGCAGCGAAAGCTTGTGAAAAAGACCCTGGTGGCAGAGGGTAGGGAGAGCCCCGGACGCTGGATCTGGGACGGGCCCGTGGGCCCTGCGACCTCAACTACCAGCCCGGATGTCCAGCTTTCACCGGCGCGGCAGCTTTCAGGTCCACCGGCCTCACTGACAGAGCCGCGCCTCGGGACGCCGATCCCAGCGCTGCCAGCCGGCCTGGGAGACCTTCTCCACGCCCGCCCGGGGCGACCCAGGTGCCAGGTTTATCCGGCTGTTGGCTGGGTTGTGTCACGTCGGTTTCTAGTTGGTGTCGCCGCAGGAGCCGGTGTGATTGGCTGGTCGTGCTGCAGTGTTGTGCGGACTGGACCGGGAGGCCCCCCGCAAACGCAACGTTTCTTTAAACTGGCCTCCTTTGGAATCGCTTCTAAAAGCGGCTTTTTAGGAACCCCCCCTCCCCCAACGTTTTGGGGCCACGTTTCACCTTGACAGTTTCCCTTTGAAACAGCAGCTGGTTTCCAGCCCAGAGGGGGCTGCATGTCACTGGTGGGTGACGTGCGTCCACGGAGGCTGAGAAACATTCCGGCCTCCTTTGCTAGGGGAGGTTTGAAACCCGCGTTGGGTTTGATTTTAAAGTCACTCCGGGGGGAACGCGAGCTGGGAGCGCCAGCCAGTAGGTGTCACTCGATCTCTTTGGGACAAGCTCAGGGGATCCGGAACGGGACCTGGTGCTTTTCATCGCTGGGTCAAAGAGTGGAATTCAGCCCTGCTTGGTAGTGAGCTAAAGTGCCGATTTGATTTGTTGTATGTGCAGACTTAACGCAGGGGTGAGCTGTCTCTCCTTGCCGTGATGGCAGCAAACAAGCCTTGGTCGTGCTGTGAGGGACGCTTTAGCCTTGACAAACCTCACCATGATTTCTGTGGCTCAGGACCAAGCCCCGGTTCCTGTGACGTTAACTTGCTCAGGTGAAGAAGTGGATCCTTGGCTGAAATCTTTGCAGCCTGGTTAATTTGTGCAGTTACCTGTAAAACCTTAACCCGACCGGCGAAAAGGCAAAGACTAAAGGAAAGGCGGTCTGTGTGAGAGCCGCGCGGGATTCTCGGGAGTGCTAAAAAATCACGAGGCAAGCCCCAAGATGGGGAGATTGGCTTAAGAATCGTGGCATTTAAAATCATGAGTTTGGGGTTCCCCTGATTAACCGGCTGGGTTTTTTGGAGCCTCTAGGGTACTCTCAGGCCAGAGTTTTTTCTCTGCAGCTGTGAGGGCTAGAACTGTCGGTGTTCTTGAAAACGGAAGCTGAGATTCTCCTGACTTCGGGAGTCGGGACATTAAGACGAACAGCACGTATTGCGAGACTCGTGATAAAACCCTGAGAGTTGCTAACACTGGGTTCACCCCACCGGTGGTGGTGGTGGGGGTCGTCCAGTGGCCAACGATGGGGCTGGGGGTGCAAGGCAGGTGACGGGGCGAAGATGCAGCGCGTGGGGCCGTCCGCTTCCCCCCTGCTGGTCTGTCAGCGCAGACTCCCAACTACGCAGTATTTCTTTGTAACAGGGCCTGCGTAGGTCTGATTGCTGCTGACCTCGCTTGAATACGGGTGATTTTACCAGGTGTCCCATGTTCAGGGAAATATGTCACGCCACCCTTCAGGCCCAATTCCCAGCGGCCTGTGTTTATTTAAGCTCTTTGCTTTCCTTTCTCCGCCTCCTCCAGACCCATTAGACCCTCCAGCACAGGAGATACACAACGGGGGGCAGAGTCGGTCTGCTGCTGTGTGGTGAGGTGTTTCTCGGCAAGGGCTGGAAGAAAGATCCCTTTGTGGTCACTTGCTTCCTCAGCTCGGGCAGCTGCTCTGATCCAGAGTCGAAGGTGCTTTCGCTGTAGCTAGTTCTGCTTTCATTGCTTCTCTCCAGTCCACAGACGCTTCGAGCTTAAAAACCCTGTAAATGTCGTTTCTGGTTGTGCAGCTAATGAATGAAGCCGTGAGGTGATACGTATGTCTCTTTGTAGGGAAACTGAGACAGACGGGGGAAGGGATTTGCTCAAGATTTGGCAGCAATTGGTGATCCGGCTGGAGATAGGACTGAGGTCTCTTGACCCCCAGACTCATTATGATCCTCTTTATACACAGGGGAAACCGAGGCACAGAGCAGGCAAAGTGGGAGAGCTGGAAAGAATCCCAGGAGTCCTGAATCCTAGTCCCCCCCTGCTTTAACCACTAGACACACTCCCCTCCCAGAGCAGGGGCTAGAACCCAGGAGTCCGGGCTCCCACTCCCCAGGTATAAAGCTGCTCCCCCGGGGGGCTGGGGAATCCAGCTGTTTCAGCAGGGGCTGAGTTGTCTGCGGTGTGATACTGTGAGCAGCAATCCGAGGTGTGAAATCCAGTTTCCTATTGATGCAGTGCGCGCGCAGGCTGTAGCCAGCAGACAGACTCACCGTCTCCTGTGCGGCCGCCACCTGTCAGCGTGCTTTGCAGCACGGGTCCCTCGGGAGCAGAGAGGCTGCATTTCACCCTCTCGGGGGCGGGGGACGGGGAGGAATTGTGCAGAGGATTCTCTGTGTCATGGTGTTTGCATTGACAGCCCCCAAACCCCCGGCCTTAGAAATATGATTGACAATCGGGAGCTCACACGATTAACCCTGTGTCTTGCAGCTCCAGCAACGCAGGGCTTTCCCCCGCCTTCTGCGCGCCCGCCGTCCGTACGGCAGTGCCCCCTCCCCAGAGCCTCTAAAGGGCGCATCCTTCAGTACCTCTGCGACCGCTTCTATGACATCGAATACCTCGTCGACTGGAGTGCGAAGCTTCGGTACATAAACCTGCAAAGGAAGAACATGTACGTACAGCCCGCATCTCCGGGTTCCCGAACCAAGAAGGGGGGTGTGTGGGTTGGAGAGGGATGGCGAGAACTCGATCCAGCAGCTGACTTCTTGGAAAAGAGAAACCTCTGAGACTTCTCCTCGTGAGCAGCTGACTGTAAATGTGATGGTTGTGGAAGCCAAGAGCTGCCGGGTACCTACCGGGAGACATGCAGAACCAACCAGGTCGAAAGCAGGGCTAGGTGGAATTTTTTGATATTTTCTTGGGTGAAAAATGCCGATTTTTGTCAAAACCGAAGCAGTTCATGGGAAAGGATCGGTTTTGGTGAATTTCCCAGCAGGACAAAAATGCTGGAAAAACCTTTTGAATCGGCAAGTTTCATTTTTTTCATGTGGAAGCAACTTTTTGGTCTAGAAATGTAACTTAGTTGATACTGAAAGAAAAGTAAAAAGGTCAAAATTGAAGCCAAATGTCTCTGAAGTAATAAAACCTTTCACCGAGCCCAACCGCATTTTTCGGTTTGTCTGCTCACAAAAGTGCTGGAGATTGTGCCCGTTTGTCTCGATTCTGTATGAGAGAAATTTTCGAGATCTTGAAAATTATCACAGGACCTGAAAACCGTTCCTGCCCGGCCTATTGTAAAGAAAAATACTTTGGCCCTTCTTTGGCACTTCTCCTCAGGAGATCTCCAAACTCAAAGGCGCAACGTCTGCAGTCTCGAGTCGGGAACCAGGGTCAGGAGACCAGAGGGTCAGAGGCAGGGGACAAACTGGAGGGCGAGAACTACAAGTCAGGCGCTGAGCGGGGTCGGGACGCCAGGCAGGGGGAGGGCTGGAGCGTGGCTGCTTCTGTGAACCTTGTGGGCCTGGGTTCGAGACCCATGATGCAGGGGACTTGCCTCTGAGCTGCAGAGCAGAGCTTTTTGCAGCTTGCTTCGCTTGTACCCAAGGACTAGACGCTGTTACCAGCTGATGGCGGGATCAGTGGGTTTTCTGTCCGGTTCCTAGCGGCTCACGAGAGGGATTAAGTCTCAGGATTGCTGTGATCCTGACAGTGTGTGGGAGAGAAGCCGCCTGGCTGTTGGGACTTCGTTCTCCGGTAGCTTTTAACTTCGGGGGTGGTTAGCTGCGTCCAGACCATATTGTTTGTTGTTACCGCAGCACCGGGAGCCCAGTCGCGGATCGGGGCCCCACTGTGCCGGGCGCTGCACGTACGCAGAGCAAAAAAACCGTCCATGCTCCTCTTATCCATTTGCTCTGGACCCGCACGGATTGAAACGAACAGGCATATTTCTGGGCTAAATTCCTAGTAGATCGTAACCTCTTTGGAGCAGGGTCTGCGTGTGTACAGCTCCGAGCACGCCCGGGGCCGGCTCCGTGTCAGAGGTTAAATAATAATAATATAGTCCTTGAAATGCACCATTTTCGTGTTGAAAAATGTCGTGATCCTTTCCCCCTCCCTCCCCCTTTTGCCAGGTACTACGGTTACACCAAGGACCACTACGGAGACAATGTTGCAGCAGCCTACTTTGTCCTGTGCAACAGAGGACGAGTGAGGTATTGACGCTCTCGGCCACGCCCTGGGGACGTGGGCCTGGCCGGGGAATCCCCTAGGCGAAGTCCCGGTTCCCGGTGGGGGTCCCCGTCGTCCCTCGGTTCTCCTGATGCTGGCTTTTCTCCTTCCAGGTTTCAAGGCCAGGAGAGCTGGTTCTGTGCGGACCAGAATGGGAAGTACAGCTCCGATTTCCTACAGCTCCGAGATGTGCCCGTGGTGGCCGTCGACCTCGCTGGCTCCGTGTTGAACTACAACGGGCTGGATAACCTAGGTGAGAAATAGACGGACTTCCGCAGAGGCCAGTTGTCTCGGACTCACAAGAGTGGCTTTTCTGGAGGAGGCAGTATGGCCTAGTGGATAGAGACCCCGACTGGGACTCAGGAGACCTGGGTTCTGTTCCCAGCTCTGCTGCTGTGTGGGTCCTAACCTCTGTGCCTCAGTTTCCCCATCGGTAAAATGGGAATCATGATCCCGACCTCGTTTGTAAAGAGCTTTGAGATCGAAGGATGAAGCCAGGGGTGATAAGTGTTGCTGATTTCCCTCGTCCCTGAACTCTTGAACGTCCCCAGGAGTCCTCCGTGGAGTGAGCGTGTCTCAGGCCACATACAGTCAACCTGTGAAACTCCCTGCTGCAGGATATCCTTGGAACAACTAGATTAGTACCTTTGAGAAAAGATTATACATTTACTGTAACAGCAGCAGCAATGCTTTTCTCCTCTGAGAATCCCAGGGCATTATCGTTATTAACTTATACAACAGTAGTGCCTAGGCATCCCCGCTGTGACCCAGGGCCCCACGGCGCTAGGCGCTGTACAAACACAAAAATAGGTCTCTGCCCCATAGAGCATACGGTCTAATTTGTAGAGAGCTTTGGGAGATGTGGATTGATAGTTGTAAGGGGCACACAGTGCTGTTCAGATGGCTGCCGTGTGTCAGGGAAGCGATGGTACAAATACAAAGCAAGACAGGCCGGTTTCATGCTAACTAATCCCAGGGGGCCGTGCTGACGCTGGATGATTCGGGGACGTACCAATCGATTTATCCGCTGACGTGATGCCCAGCGTAACGCCATCCTGGGCTGCATCAACCGGGGACTCTCCCGTCGGAGCAGAGAGGTTATTTCCCCTCTGTGTCTGGCCCTGGCGCGGCCGCCGCTGGGACCCGGCGTCCCGTTCCGGTGCCCACCAGTCAGGAAGGGGGCGGATCAATGGAGCGGGGTCAGCGAAGAGGCCAGGAGAATGATCGAAGGGTTAGAAACCTGCCTTGGCGTGACAAGCTGAATAGGCCGAGCTCTGTGGGTCTAACAAAGAGAAGGTTCAGAGATGTCACGATTAGTCTGCAAGTATCTACACGAGAAGCAGCTATTTCATAACGAGCTCGTCAGTCTAGCTGAGGAAGGTTGAACGCGGCCCGTGGTTGGAAGTTGAAGCTGGACAGATTCAGACTGGAACGAAACGTGGATTTTTCACAGGGAGGGGAATTTACTGAAGCAGTTTCCCAAGTGGGGGCGTGTGGATTCTCCAGTCCTGGTGATTTTGAAAGCTGGGTGGTGTGTGTTGTCTGAAAGCTCTCCCGTTTTCTGGCCCGTGGCACACAGGAGGTCAGAGCAGCTGATCACATGCTCTCTTGCAATCTATTCATCCATTTCGGCATCGCAATTTTTGAGCTGTTGAAATTCACTTTGGCCTTTGCCTCCCTGCTTCCTGTGCCTTTGAATATTTTATACCCTGCCGTGGCTCGCAGCCCGTCAGAGGCAGTAATGTAGCGGGCTCCTCTCCGGGCTCACGCTGGAGAGATCGCATTCTTAATGGACAAGGTGAAGCCAAGGAGGGGGGAGGCTGAGGATCTGGGTAAAATCTCATGCTGAGGGTTTATTAGGCTGAGAAATCGTCTCCAAGGGAAGTGGCTGTAAATAACCTTCCTGCCGGAGTCGCTGGCCAGAACCCCGGAGAGCAAAGATGAGTGAGACGGTGAGAAAAACCCTTTTCTCTTCTCTAATTACTGTGGGGTCACTGCTGCATCCAGCTTAGAAATCTGCTCTTACAACTTGTGTGCTGTTTGTTGAGTAGCCTCCAAAGCCCCATTTCGCGGGCCAGCGATCCCTGTCCTGACTCATTTGTCTAATCCGATTCCCCGGTGTTCGCCTTGTACCAGGCTTTTCCGTGAGTTGGTCCCGGCGTGTCCATTTCCTGGCAGGCGGAAGCAGCTGCTGTCTCAGGCAATGATGTGATGAGCCTAATCCATCTGTCTGCATTAGTCTGAAATAATCAGATGTGTCCAAAGACATCAAGCTGCTTTCTGTTAGACCACATCTCGGGTTACACAGAGATCTGTTTTCTGCTGTCCCTTCGGGTCTCATCTTGTGGAGGACTCAGCGTTGCCAGCTCGGGATTTTAGTGCGAGTCTGGCAAGATTTGGTGTCGTCCTTAAAGCTCCAGTGCCCGGAGTCCTGTGATGACATGAGCCCCTCAGGGGATGTCCACCCTGCAAAGGGGAACCCGTGGTGCTGAAGCTCAGAGCCTGAGAGACGGACTCGGGCTCGCGCTGCGGGGTTAAAGACATGCTGCAGATCTGGGCTCCCGGAAGCGTGTCGGGTGTTGAGCCAGACTGCCCTCTCTTTGAGAGGTTTGCCCCCTTGCCCACCCCGTACTGGGACAAAACCGGACGTGGTTTTGCCAGCGTCGGCTGGGGGACTTGCAGTTAAAAGCATCCAGAGGGCAGGGCAGCTGTGCTGTTATGGACGCAGGCCATAACTAGGACCTCTCCTGGTTGCAATGGCGCTAAGCCACCTGGTAACCAA